>JAMYXO010002163.1:0-25140 GCA_033310375.1 Conus canariensis
TCTCGCTAATTCAAGACATCATACAGCCCACCCATATCTCACACTAATTGACCTCTCATATGGCAGTCCAGTGAGTTGGGAAAAGTGAAGGGGGCAATGCAATCACATCAACTGAAATCAATAAACGAAGGGCTGTCTTCTCTCCAGAAGAACAGAAATATTGAAATGAAGAGTGTTTTTCTAATTTGAGTAGAACACCACAGCCAAGGCACGTCACTCGGGTTTCTAGCAACGCGACCCGGACACGTTGAAGCAACACGACTTAATCCCGACCTGTCAGGTTTAAACAAACCTGCGTGCCTGTGCCTCTACTCTTCACTGGACACATCTGAGAAACGTCAGACAGGCTCATGCCAGTGTACAAGACAAATTTGGATGGATAAGTAATCGGCGCGAGGCGGGGCGGGCAGAGTTTGGGACAATCTCCAGGGCAGGCACAGGGCATGAGCGTGCCCAATGAGCTTGTCAGGATGTTTGTTGGATCACTAGAAACTATTACCCCCTCCCCCCCCCCTCTCTCTCTCTCTCTCTCTCTCTCTTGCTGCTCCGAGTTGAAAACGAAACAGTCGATTTTTTTTCAAATCGTCCGACACTATTGTAAGCTTCAGTGTCTGCCTCCTTGCCCCATCTCTAAGTGACAGGCTCTACCAACCAGTCTGCTTACTTCTCCTCCTCGTTTACCCCAGTCCTCTTCCTTCTCCCCCCCCTCCCCCCACCCCCCTTCTCACCCTCGCTCCCGTTCTTTCCTACTGACAGTACCCTGAGCTGAAGAAAGACAAGGCGGAGGTAACCACAGATGTGGAAAGAGAAGGGCTGAGAAGTTCGGAGTGGGGTGGGTAGGGGTAGGGGGGACGTGAGAGGAAGTCCAGGAGATGTATTTTCTTTTTGGTCAACTGTGAACTGCTCCTTAGGAGAGAGAGAGAGTGTGTAGGAGGGATGGGAGGGTTGGACGTGTTGGAGGAGGGCGCAGAGGTCATGGATGGGGTAGTGGTGGGGGAAAGCAGGGGAGGATCAAGGGACTTTATTTAGGATGATGACTGGAAGAAGGCAGAGGATGCAGAAGGGCTTAGAGTCGGGTTCTGGACTTGCATGTGCGTATGTCATCACTGACGTGTACGCAGACATTCGCGTAAAGAAACAGTAAGAAAAAAGAGGAAGCAAGCAAAATAAGGAATCGCACACACACACACACACACACACACACACACACACACACACACGCGCGCGCGCGCGCGCGCGCGCGCGCGCGCGCGCACACGATCGCACTCACACACAGAGAGTTACAAAACGTCTCAATGACACAAGACAACATACAGCCGACCCACGTCACACGTCAATTGACCTTCATATCACAGTCCAGGAAGACAGAGAAAGTGAAGGGGGCAATGCAATCGCATGAAATGAAATGAAGGGTGCTCTCCTCTCCAGGAGATAGCAACACTGAATGCAAAGTTGTTTTTTTTTCCAATTCCAGGAGAGTACCACAATCAGGGGACATGATCTGATGCGTCTATCCAAGCCACCCTGACACGTTGAAGTGCCACGACTGAATCCTGACCCCTCAGATTGAAACAATCCCACGCGCCTGTGCCTGTCTGTTCACCCCCACCTCGTGCTGATTACTTATCCCTCCAAATTTGTCTTGTAAACTGAGAATGGCACGAGCCTGTCAGATGCTACTCAGACGTACCCGGTTAAGAGTCTTGGGATACATCTCCAGCCTGGGATGTGCCTCTAGAGCTTGTCAGGATGTCTGTTAAATCTTCATAAACCATTACCTTGCTCTCTCTCTCTCTCTCTCTCTCTCTCTCTCTCTCTCTCTCTCTCTCTCTCTCTCTCTCTCTAAGTAAAAAACCAAACAGTTGATTTTTTCCAAGCATCTGACACCTCTCTGTAAGCTTCACCGTCCACCTCCTTGCCCCATCTCTAAGCCACAGGCTCTACCAGTTAGTCTCCTGCTTCTCCTCTTTCTGTCCCCTCCAGTCCCCCTCAGCATCCCCTTCTTCTCACTTTCCTTCCCCTTCTTCTCACTTTCCTTCCCCTTCTTTCATACCTGCTAGCAACGTGATCCAAAGAAAGAGAAGGCAGAGGCGTCCAGAGATGGGGGAAAAGAGCAAAGAGAAGGGCCGAGACGTTCAGGGGGACGTGAGAGGAAGTCCAGGAGACGCATTAGCTTTTGGGTCAACTGCGAGCCCCTCCTCGGGGTCTATTGTTTAGAACTATTAGCTGTGAGTGTTCGGAGGGATGGGAGAGAAAGAAGGAACGGGGGACTGGGACGGAGTGGGCGCAGGGTTTGGGGATCAACAGTTTGGTTAAAGGAGAGGGAGGGTAGGAGTGTGGAAGTTGAGTTGAGAGGGAACAAGATAGGATGGAGAAACGTTTGCACACACACACGCGCGCGCGCGCGCGCTCGCGCATGCACGCGAGTCTGCATCTATGCACATGTCAACGTGTGTGTGTATGCATACACATGCACACAAATAACCATCAAACAAAATATCTTACTGACACAGCGGTTCCATAATATTGTACTCTCAAGCCAAAACTCGATAAAGAAATAGCTGAAAAATGAAACGATCACAGCAATTTCGCGGCGTGGACCACAGCCAAAAGACGTTAATCGGGAAAAGCAGAGGAGGAAAGGGCGAGGGGCTCGGTGAGGGGGGTGGTAGGGGGGGGGGGGCGGGGGGGTAAGGAGGGGGGGGGACTATCCAAGGTAGTTGAACACGTTGAAACAACACCATCTAATCCCGACTCCTTGGCTTTCAACACCCCTGCGTGCTCGTGCCCGTCCGCTCGCCCCCTTCTAGCACAGAATACTTCTGTCCAAACTTGCTTTGTAAACTGGTACGACCTAGTAAGGCGCTACTCGTAAGTGCCTGATCACAGTCTTGGGATGTAATTCCACTGCAGCCATAGGGCATACATGTGCCCATAGAGCTCGTTAGGATTTTTGACTGACCCCAAGATGTTTGGCCGTTGGGAAGACAAAAAAATGAATAGACCAGCCATTATGGTATAATGGTTACTAATATGGGTGGTGGGCTGGCCGGTCGAATTTCAGTTTTATCAAGGAGTAATACGTGAAGGTGTTTGCAGCCTTCTCTTTGGCTCCACTGCATGTTTATCAAATAAGCTATGGGCTCAAATGGGAAGAGAGGAACCACAAAGTCGACTTTTGTCCACACAACAAACATGTCTCTGATGGTGTTGCTCCAATTTTTTTTTACCAGTGCTGAAGGTATCAGTATCTCTGACCTGGTCGACACCTGGATATATTGTAAACGCAAGTGTGTCGTACAGCTCTGTCATGTAGTCTCTGATCAGAGTGGAACTCTAATGCATCATCTTTATCATTCTCATCCCTCAGTCATCATTCATCAGGATTCACGATTTCACTTGTGTGAAAGAAAAAGGCTCTACACGACACTTCCTCTCTCGGCCTTCCCCCACCCCAACCCCACCCCAACCCCACCCCACAAGGCTTGATGAGATCTATAGGCACATTTGTGCCCCGGGCACAAGACAACAGCTTACCCCCTACTCTTCTAATGAGCCACGTGCAAGTCTGAAACGACATGCAGGTGCCAGTTTACAAGACAAATTTGGACGGATAGGCAATCGCCGTGGGGTGGGGTGAACAAACGGGCGCAGTCACGCAGGGCTGTTTAGAGCTGAAGGGTCGGGATTAAGTCGTGTCGCTTCAACGTGTCCCAGTCTCTTGCATAGAGCCCTTCCTCGCTTCCATCCCATCCCCACTCTCACATCTCCACCCGCCCCCCCCAACTGCCCCTCCCCCTCCCATTCTCTCTGAATGACGTCTCTTGGTAGTGGTCTTTCCTTGTGTGATGAACAACACCCTTCGTATCACTGATTTTATTGGCCGCTGCTTTTGAATGTTTGCTTTTCCACATGTACCACCTCAATTCCTGTTCCTTGAGTTGCGTCGCAACATGTCTAAAGGTCTGTGCATTGGCTTGCCATGCGCTCATCACTTCATTGATATCTTTCTCACAATGGTTTTTACCTCATAGCCAAATTCTACTTGATTTCATGCAAGTGGATGACATGACGTTATTTCTGTGCAGTTCACTATTTTTCGTCTGTCACTTTCCCTGTCATTCTCTCAACCTGTGTGTTTTTCTTTTTGTCTCTTTCTCCACCCCACCCACTCCTCCTCCTCCTCTCTCCATTCATCCTTTTTGTTTTCGATTTTCCACCTCATTGAAAACAGGTTCTATCCATTTCCCCTCATACCACTCCCCCTCCCTACTCCATTGCCTTTGCTCACCCCAAAACACATTTCACCCCCTTACCCTATAAGAGTAAAACAAAATTGAGCCTTTTGTGTATAACCATGTCTCCAGCAATAGCAGCTTACCCTCTACCCATTTAACTGGGCGTGTGCCGGTCTAAAACGACAGTGTAGCACCATTTCATAAACCAGATTTGTGCATCCCATATATAAATGGTCAACAGCATGTGTACACAGCCATAGTAAGATTGTGACTGGCCACGGATGAGTTCCAGCAGCAGAGAAAATCATGTATGTCTCTGAAACAACACTTTTGTTTCTTACATCAGAGCACTTAAACAGAAAGAGTGCGACCAATCATGCTCAAACAAGGAGGAATCACTACTTTGTTGTCAAAGTTGTCTACGTCTCGGTGCAACATCTCAGGCTGATGTGGAAGTGTTTTGTTCTGACTGTACTACAGTGACTAATGTGGCTTCTTCTGGTGATGGTGTACATGATTAACTCTGCAGCAGTGACTGATCATTGGGCGTTAAGTCGCCGGTGACGTATGACAGCAGAAAATCTACTCCACAGAAAACACTGCCATGCACTGGTGAGATTCCAGTGCTCCTAAAACCAGTCACTATGCAGTCAGTTGTAAACACCTTTGGATATGCTGAACCCACAACACCTATCACGTTTTGACTCGTCATCATTGTTCCTAGGTTTGAAACCATCCATTCATTGCCACTTACTAGAAATCTTTGAAGAGGTCATACACCACCAGGTCCAGAGGTTTTATTCTATCTGTGCAATGAGGTGAAACTATGAAAGTGATCCTGACATCTATGCAAAAGTCTACATATTCCATTATGGCATGAAATTTATGTTTAACCAACGGAAGCAACACTGAGAATTCTTCAGATATGTAATATTAAGTGATGGAGACATTGTGGAAATAGGACAAAATCCTAATTTTGCTGCCCGCTTTTGTGTTGTCATCAATGCACACCTTATGAATAGAGAGGCCATACTTTCTATATGGTGTGAGTCGATGACATCAAGCCACTGGAGGAGAGGGGTGCTGTTAAACTGGAATTTTATTGAAATATTCCCTCAGTTACCTATTCACTAGGGTTCACGGGATTCCACATGTGCCAAAAAAAAACAAAAAAAAAAACAGGCTCCACACAATACTCAGCCCTCCATCCTCATCCCCACCCCACAAGGCTTGATGAGATCTATGGGCACATTTGTGCCCCGGGCACAAGACAACAGCTTACCCCCTACTCATCTAATGAGCCACGTGCCAGTCTGAAACGACATGCAGGTGCCAGTTTACAAGACAAATTTGGACGGATAGGCAATCGGCGTGGGGCGGGGTGAACAAACGGGCGCAGTCACGCAGGGCTGTTTAGAGCTGAAGGGTCGGGATTAAGTCGTGTCGCTTCAACGTGTCCCAGTCTCTTGCATAGAGCCCTTCCTCGCTTCCATCCCATCCCCATTCTCACATCTCCACCCCCCAACTGCCCCTCCCATTCTCCCCCTGGGTGACGTCCCTTGCTTGTTGTCTTTCCTTGTGTGATGGAAAACACCCTCCATGTCCCTGATTTGATTGGCTGCTATTTTTCGTTCTGTCTGACACATGTCATGTCCATCCTCGTTTCTCAAACTGCATCTAGTAGAAGTGTGTACATGGGCTTGCCATATGCTTGTTACATTATTGATACGTTTGTCAGTGTGATTTTAGCCTGATAGCTAAATTTCCCTCTCCTCTGCCCCTACTCATTTTCTCCCCTGCTTGTTTTCATTAAAATAGATGATAAAACGACAACTCTGTGTGTTCGCTTATTTCTCTGTCCCTATCTGTCTCTGTGTCCTTTTTTTTTGTCTGTCTCTTTCCAATACCTCTGCCCCCTCTCTTTCTTTCTTTTTTTCATTCTCTGTATCTAAGTGCGTATATGTCAGTTTACATATACACTGTTTTTTATGGACATGTGTGTGTGTCTGTGTGTGTGTTTAAGTTCGCACGTCCGTGTGTGTGTGTGTGTGTGTGTGTGTGTGTGTTCCTTGTGTATGACTATGTGAGCTCGCGCATGCGCGAATATCTCCTCACTCACCCTTTTAACTTCTTCATTGCTATTCTGTGAGGGGGGGGGGGGGGGGGGGGGAAGGTGCTGTGTCAAAGGATCTGCCAGTACATGAAAACATGAAGAAAAAAAGAAACCTATCATGAGCTGTATGGGCACATCCGTGTTCTGGGCACAGTACAACAGCTCAGTGTCCTCCCCCACCCACCCCCACCCCTACTCTCCCCTCCTATCCTCGCTCACTCGCCCAGCTGGGCACGTGCAAGTCTAAAATTGACATACTCGCGCCCCTTTACGATACAAATGTGGACCAAGAAGTAAGTGGCACAGAGTGAAAACATGTACATGGGCACTAGCACGTATGGCTGATGAAAAGCCAAGAGGATCAGGATTAAGTGGTGTCGCTCCAACCAGGATGGCAAGGACTCTGTATTTCATTTGTTTAAAGAACTGTTGTTGTATCTTGCTTGCCTCTCATCCACACTCCGCCCCCTTCCGTCCAATCCCTTCACACACACACACACACACACACACACACACACACACACACACACACACACACACACACACACCCCTCCTACCTCCCAGTCTCACCCAATTTTTTTTCTCTCCAGATTTTATTTCTGGTTTCTATTCCATTATTCAAGGAGTTTGTGGGTTTGGCATACACACTTTGCGTTACTGAGATGTTAGTTACTATGATTTTAAGATGGAAAAATTCTCTCTCTCTCTCTCTCTCTCTCTCTCTCTCTCTCTCTCTCTCTTTTCTTTTTTCAACATGACTAAAAAAAAAAAAAAGTTGTATCCCATATCCCAAAGGTTTATCCCACGTCTCAATCTCCCCTCCCCTCCTCTTTGTAGCACACATCCCATTTGCTCACCCTACGAAAAAAATTAAATAAAATAAAAGTTCGAGCTCTTTATGCATGTGCGTGCCGTGGGCAGACAAGACAGCTGAGCATGGGGTTGTGTAAGTCTTTACAGAACAATGTAGCACCAGTTTACATAACAGATTTTGCCATATGAACAATCGGCAGAGGGCGAGCAGGGAGGGGTGGGGTGGGGGTGGTGAGCAGATGGGCACAGGCACGAAGAGTTGTTGAAAGCCAAGTAGCTGGAGATTAGGTGGTGTCTCTTCAAGCGAGCTCTCTTCTTGAAGGGAAAACGCTCTGTATTATCCTATTTGATTTATTGATTGTGAGATTCTGCTCCTCATCCCCCTCCTCCACCATTTGTTTCTTTCTTTTCTTTTCCTTTTTTTTTCCTCTCCTCTCAATCCCCCTCCCCCTTCCAACTACTTCTGCCAACCTACCAACTCCCCGTACCTCCTCGTTCTTTCCCAACTTCCCACTCTCCAATATACATCCATTCATCGCATTCTCCTACTAGATGAAATCCAAGCATTTCCAAAGTCTTGTGGTGTGGACCATTATGTTTTTTTTTTTTTGTGACATCGAGATGTTTGGAGATACGATTTTCTAGACGGCGAGATAATGAAAGTAAAAAATTTGAATAAGAATAAATATGAGTCTCTCTCTCTCTCTCTCTCTCTCTCTCTCTCTCTCTCTCTCTCTCTCTCTCTCTCTGCCCATAGAAGCTTTGAGTTTTTCCTCTCGTTACTCGAGGAAAACAGATTCTGCCCCTCTTTTCCGCTTCGTTTTCAGACGCTGTGAGGTCGGGTCCATCAGAAAGGACGGGCACAGGCACGCAGGATTGTCTGGAACCAGTGGGGGTCGGGATTAAATCGTGTCTCTTCAACGTGCCCCAGGACCTCTAATAGATTCCTGGGTAACGCCCCTTGGCTGCGGTACTCTCCCCGAAAGAAAAACACCGTTTCACTGACTCCAACTGGCTGCTAAAACAAACGCTGCGACGATCATCTGAAGAAGTTTGCGGTACCCTGCGAATCGCGCAGCACGGCACTTTGTTGATAATAATGCATTTAAATGAGAGAGAGAGAGAGAGACTCGGAATTCGAATGTTAAACGTGAAAGCCGAAGAGCTCATAATTATCAAAGCGTGGAATCATGAACAAGAGGATCAGGAGGAAGAGGATGTGTGTGTTTAATAGTGTGTGTGTGTGTGTGTGTGTGTGTGTGTGTGTGTGTGTGTGTGTGTGTGTGTGTATGTGTGTGTGTGTGTGTGTGTGTGTGTGTGTGTGTGTGTGTGTGTGTGTGTGTGTGATGTTGTGTGTGCTTGGTATTCGTGCGTGCGTGTGTGTGTACATGTGTGTGTGTATGTGTGTGTGTGTGTGTGTGTGTGTGTGTGTGTGTGTGTGTGTGTGTGTGTGTGTAAGAGAGAGAGAGAGAGAGAGAGAGAGAGAGAGACAACTGTTAAAAAAAAGATGGCCCACGAATTGGGTCAACTACACCCAAATAAAAACAATAACAACGTACAACAACAACAACAACAATAACAACATCCATGGTGAGACACTTCTAACAGCAGGGACAGTGGAGAAGGGTGAAGAAGCACAGTCCCATGCACTGGTCTACTCCCACCTGCCACTGCCACAACGACTCATCTCCGTGCTGGAGGTGTCTCACCCACACCTGCACCCACCAACCCATCCCAACCGACCCACCTCCATTCCCCGGCACCCTTCCCTCCCTTCACCACCAAGAACCAGCCTGGCTGCGTCCCGGGCCCCATCTTGACGAGTCAACAAGAATTGTGGCCCTTGGCCTGTGGCAGGTGGGCGCCACCGAAGGGCAAGGTCACGAGTTCAAATAAACGCCTGCTGCCTGTTAGATGCCTGGGGGCGAAGAGGTACCCCTTCACCCTTCCCTTTTTTTTTTTTTTTTTTTTGCATCTCTCCCTCTCCTCCCCCCCCCCCCCCCCCCCCCCTCCCACCCTCATTCATTCCTCCCCCTCGCGTCCCACTGATCGTTCTAAATGACGTGATTGTTTTGGATGGTGAGAAGGTTGCTCCTGCCCCAATAAGGCAGCTTTCCGATGATTTGGTTCCTGGGGATGGTGGGAGGAGGTTCGTTCTCCTCCATCCAGGTACTTTTCTAACGTGTTAATTCCCTTGGATGGTGAAAAGGTTAACCCTCCCCTACCAGGTAATTTTCTGATGACCTTGACTCCTGAGGATGGTGAGAGGTTTGTCCCTCCCACACCATATGACTTGACTCCCTAGGATCGTGAGGGGGTTGTCCCCTCCAAGGTCGTTTCCTGATGACTTTGAATCCTTAGGATGGTGAGAGGGATGTTCGTCCCACTCCAGGTCGTCTTCTAATAAACTTGACTCCCATGGATAGTGAGAAGATCATCCCTCCACTGCCAGGTAGTTTTCCGATGACTTGATGCCTTAGGATGGTGACACGGTTCTTCTTCTGACACCAGGTAGTCTTCTAATGACCTGACTCCTAAGGAGAGTGAGAAGGTCATCCTTCCCCTACATGGTTCTTTCCCAACGGCTTGACGCCTTAGGATGGTGAGAGGGGGGCAGAGGGAGGGGGGGGGGAGCGGGAAGAAGGTTGTATGTGTGTGTGTGTGTGTGTGTGTGTGTGTGTGTGTGTGTGTGTGTGTGTGTGTGTGTGTCCTCAGGGTCGTGATGAGGTCATCCCTCCCCTTCCAAGTAGTTTTCAGATGACATGACGCTTTAGGATGGTAACAGGGGTATTCTTCCCCTGCCAGGTACTTTTCTAATGATCTTAACTCCGTATGATAGTGAAAGGATTCCCCCTTCCACGTCGAGTAGCTTGCTGATAACTTTATAGGATAGTGAGAGGGTTGCTCCTCCCCTGCTAGGTAGTTTTCTAATGACTTGGATCTTTGAAATGGTGAGAGGTTCTTCCCTCGCCTACCAGGTAGATTTTAGACTCTGGCTTCTTGTTATTGTAAAACGGTTGTCCCTCCAACAGTTGTTTAGTTTTCGAGTAATTCTAACTCCTTGGGATAGTGAGAGAGAGTTTTCCATCCCCAACCGGGAAGTTGTCTAATGATCTGGCTCCTTTGAATAGTGAGCGTGTTGTCCCTGCCCTAAACTAGCATTTTCTGATGACTTCATCTCTTGGGATCAAGAGGGTTGTTCTTCCCGAATCAGATAGTTTTCTGATGACTCTGGCTCCTTCGGAAGGTAAAAAAAAAAACATTGCCATTCCCCCACCAGGTAGTTTTCTGATGACTTTTAGTCATGAAGATGGTCTCTTCTCCCCAGTCAGGTAGTGTTTTTTATTATGATTATTTTGAGATGGTGAGGAGCGGCTGTTCACCCCTAGCTAGGTAGTTTTCTTGTGATTTGTCCCATGGGAATGGGAGAGGTTGTCCTTCCCCTTATAGGGAGTATTGATCTGAAGTTGAGTCCCTGGGATGGTGAGACGGTCTTACATCCCCACCCAATACTGAAAGGTTAAAAAAGAAAAAACTTCTGTAGAAGACCGAGATCTCGAAATGCGGTGCATCTGAGGTATCATTTGTTCCATTTGTTTGGTCGTTTTCTCATTCAACATTCATTGTAAAGCAAAGATTTCAAAGAAAGAAAGGAAAAGAGGAGAAGGTATGAAGAGAGAGAGAGAGAGAGAGAGAGAGAGAGAGAGAGAGAGAGAGAGAGAGAGAGAGAGAGAGAGAGAGAGTCTGCATAATTTTATACAACAGGGAAAGCAGAGAATTGGATCCTTTGAAATAAACCATCTCCTACACACTCCACAGATTATGCAATCGGAACTTCATTTTGAAAGTAAAAATCGGGACACAGGAAGACAAACACGCAAAAGATCTATCCTTTAACAAGAAAAGAAATAAACATTAAAATGGGAGTTAAAGAAAACACACACACACACACACACACACACACACACACACACACACACACACAAAGAGAGGCAGAGACAGACAGACAGAGAGCAGGGTGCGTTTTGGAAATCCTCAGACGTGACCTCACTGAGGTCCAGAGGTGGACGTCAATGCGGCACAGAGCTCCTCCCCTCGCAGACACATTTCCTTTGCCAGCCGTCTTCCTCGCCTCGCACGTGATGGTGGACCACACGTCCCCCCGCCTCTTCTGCTCCCCACTTCCTAGGGAGGGACTGGGGTGGACGGGAGGAGGACTGGGTGGGTGGGAAGGTGGTGGGGATGTTTGAATATTGCCTCCACGAATGGGTTTCCGAGAGGAGCGAGCAAGGCTAGGCAGCTTTTCTTGTCTTTGGGAGGAGGAAGAGGAGGAGGAAGAGTGGGAGGATAACCCGTGGTGGACTATAACGGGATTTGATTGCTTTTGTGGTGGGGGGAAGGGAAGTGGAGGGGGGAGGAGGAGAGGAGTTCGGGTCCTGAATTGGGCACGTACGATCGGGGCTATTTCCTTGGCTGTCGACGGGTGCTAATTGTTGCCGGATTTTTTTTTTCTTAGGTTTGGGAGAGGGAGAGTAGGGTGATAGTGGGGGTCAGATTTTGTGGGGGTCAGTTTGTTTCTGTCTGATTTGGTTTGTCTCTCTGATTGTTCAATCCCCTTTTGTCCCAACCCCACCCCCTGTGAACCCTCCCATTCCTCCAACACATCCCTTGCCCTCTATCTATCTATCTATCTATCTATCTATCTATCTGTTGGTCGGTCTGTCTCTCTTGTCATATTCATCGTTAGTTTTCTTTCCATCTCTTGCTGTGTATTTGTCATGTCATACTGCGTTAGGGTGTTGTCTTAGTAATGGTTGTATTGATTTCTGTTGAAATACCCACACCAAAGACGTTATGATTTACCAGCTTCCGTTTGTTCCCTTGTCTGCCTGTAGCAACGTTATGCAAAATCAGCTGACCCATTTTTGGTTTTGTTGTTGTTGTTGTAGTTAGTTTCTTTTGTTTTTAACAAAACTTGTTGTACAGATAGAGTGTGGCCCGAGGCCGAAACCATCACATTTTGGTGCCAATCTGCGGATTGGGTGCTGCTCAAGGGCAGATTCGGGATCTGTTCCACAAGATGACTGGAAAACCACTACACTGATTCTGACCAGAGTGGATCCGGGGCCCGCCCTATGAGTCAGCTCAGAGGCGAAAACATTATTTTTACACCAGGGGAAGTCATCGTTAATATGGAGTGAAAGATACTTACCAAGTACACTTGACTGTTTTTCAAAAAGTAGAACATGTAACATTTATCTTTCAGTCACCCCTGTTGTTGCTGGGCAATGTCTACAATCCCCCCCCCCCTCCCCCTATAAGAGTAGATAATCGCTTAACGGAAAGAGGCTCAGGAAAGACTCAACAGGCGTCTTTCCATCAACAGATTATTTTCTCTTACAGGGCAAAATGTCGATATAGACTCTAGCCGTTCGCTGCATTGACCGTTCAGTCACCACTGTTGTTTGCTATGTTTATCATTCATACATATGCATTGTTCGGACAGGATTATTGTTTTCTGTAGTAATTTTTCATCCGGCACTGTTGTTTACTCTGTTTTTTGTATAGTCCACGCACACACACACACACACACACACACACACACACACACACACACACACACACACACACACTCATGCACGCAACACACACACACACACACACACACACACACACACGCACACACACACACACACACACACACACACACACCACAACGTACATACTAACACACACAAAGAGAGAGAGGGAGAGAGAAGAGGAGGAGGAGGAGAGACAGAGACAGAGGCAGAGAGACAGACAGACAGGCAGCGGGTCCGCACAATTTCATACAACTTGGAAAGCAAAGAAGAAGCACTTTGAAATAAACCACCTCCTACACACTCCACAAAGACTCTGCGATTGGAACTTCGTTTGAGAGAAAACCCAAGAGATGGGAAAACTAACACAAAGAAACCTATCGTTTTAATTTTTTTTAAGCGTTCGGGAATGAAAAAAACTACACACAAAGAGAGAGAGAAAGAGAGAGAGAGAGAGAGAGGGAGGGAGGGAGGGAGGGACGGAGCAGGGTGCGTTTTGGAAATCCTCAGACGTGACCTCACTGAGGTCCAGAGGTGGACGTCAATGCGGCACAGAGCTCCTCCCCTCGCAGACACATTTCCTTTGCCAGCCGTCTTCCTCGTCCCGCACGTGATGGTGGACCACACGTCCCCCCGCCTCTTCTGCTCCCCACTTCCTAGGGAGGGACTGGGGTGGGTGGGATGGAGGTTGGGGGTGAGGATGGGGTGTTTGAATATTGCCCTCACAAATGGGTTTCCGAGCAGAGTGCGCTAGGCAAGCCAGTTCTTCGTGTCTTTGGGAGGAGGAGGTGGAGGAAGAGAGGGAGGATAAACCGTGGTGGGCTATAACAGGATTTGATTGCTTTTGTGGTGGGAGAGGGGAAGCGGAGGGGAAAGGAAGTAGAGAGAGACAGAGAGAGAGAGAGAGAGAGGGGGGAGGAGGAGGAGGTGGGGGCGGGTCCTTGTATTAGGCACGTACGATCGGGGCTATTTCCTAGGCCGTCGGTGGGTGCTAATTGTTGCTGGATTTTTTTTTCTTTTTGGGGGTGGGGGTGCGAGATGGTGATTGGAGGAGGGGAAGTGGGGAGACGAGGACCCCGCCCCCACCATCCACCCTCTTCCTCCAAAACATCGCTTTCCCTCTATACCTATCTATCTGTCTGTCGGTCGATCTAGCTTTCTTTTCGTATTCATCACTAGTTTTCCTTACCGCTTTCACTGTTTGTTTATCATGTCATATTGCGCTAGGGCGTTCTTCGTACTATGGTTCCATCGATTTCTGGTAACATATCTATGCCAAAATCGTTATATTTTTACCCGCTCCTATTTGTTCCTTTGCCTGTTACCAATGTTACGCAAAATCTAATGGACTGAGGGTGTTGTTTTTTAAATCAACTCTTGATGTACAGATGGATGTGGGTCAAGGACGAACCCATGATATTTTGGTGCTAATCCGTAGAGCAGAAGCTGCTCAGAGGGCAGATGAAGGTTCTGTTCCACCAGATGACTCAACACCTACTGAACCAGTTGTAAGCAGCGTGGAAGCGATCCTGGTTCCGCCCTTGGAGTCAGTTCATAAGTGAAAACAGTATCATTTTCCCGCCAAGAGGAAGTCACTGAGTTAATACGAAGTGACAGAGTTACTCCCCGTGTACTTATGATATGTTAAATAGAACATGAACTTATGATTTCTTTAATAGAACAGTCAACACTGTTGTTGCTGACTAACAGACAGATTGACTGACTGACTGACTGACTGACAGAGAGACAGACCGGCAGTCAGACAGAGAGACAGACAGAGACAGTTACGAAAGATTGCTTCGGTGTCTGGGAGAAGAACATTATGTGTGTGTTAATTTTATTGCTCTCAAAGCTTTCGATGATTTCCTTCGGAGCTGATCCAGTACATGCACAATGTACAATCTACAAGTCGATGTAGAGTCAGTCTTTAAATGTCAAAGCTTTCGATGATTTCCTTCGGAGCTGATCCAGTACATGCACAAGGTACAATCTACAAGTCGATGTAGAGTCAGTCTTTAAATGTAAGGATATTTTATAAAGTTTTGTCATTGATGCTTGTCAAGGTATCGGAACTCAGCTGAATTAATTCAATGGCTCAAACACTTGTTTAAGATATGGGTAAAACGCCAGATACCCCCCTTGGCAGAATCGCATTATTAAAATCTGTGATCATCTCAAAACTAATCCATCTGTTACGGATGGTGTGCGGTGCGTGTTTTGCTGTCTGACTCTCGCTCTCAAAAGTTTGGATGCGTGTAATAATTATTCCCTACGCACACCCACACCAAACGCACATGGATAGCCAGGCAACACACGAGTTAGATTTTTTTTTCTTTATAATTATGCTGCCTGAACCATCAAACATACATTCATGTGAACTGGTACAAATCAATACATGTCACTACATAGCATATAGATCAAGATATCAATACATAGGAACTTCAGTCATCAGATATCAGCATATCATAGTACATATCTTGATATCACTCACAGATCTCGCCGGCGCCGTCCACAGTGTCTCACATATGCAGTCAACACATTCGGTTCCACAGTACCCAAGCCACAGTCTACAACACTAAAAGAAGACAAATAAGGATAACCAAGGTCCCCACATAATAAGCACAGCCGTTCACAAACACAAGCGATGAAGAAGAAGAAACAGGGTCTCCACACAACAAGCACAATAAATCACGTCAAACTATCAGAAGAAGAACCGCAAATTCACAAGGCACAGTAATCCATAGCAGAAGAACCGCAGATTCACAAAGCACAGCAATCCACAGAAGAAGAACCGCAGATTCATAAAGCACAGCAATCCACAGAAGAAGAGCCGCAGATTCATAAAGCACAGTAAACCATAGAAGAACTGTAGATTCACAAGGCACAGCAACCAATATTGAATCCCCGGAGAACACGATTTCAGCAAAGTCCCATAGAACACAATAAACTTCGATTCCACGTATTGTTGATCTAAAACAAAAATTAATTAGCTTCTCCGTGTATTGATATTACAATGTTCACATCAATAACTTCAGCCCACCGACGCACATGAGGTGGTACAATTAGAGCACATAAATATTCTTGCAGGAGTTTTAAGTCACTCTCGGCGACACAGCATTCACAACATTTCTATAACAATTAAATTTCCTGGTACATATTTCGCTGGTACCGTCATCAGAAGTATCGCACATACACAGTGAATATCAACGTACTACTGACTTGAAAGTCAGCCTCTCCACATAGTAACACTACGGAGAAAACGACGATTAAAACAAAATAAATTAGGCTGCACACCAAAGCCTCGGCCGTTAGTTCTTGCTCTCTCCTCTCGTCCGATATTATTATTTTCGTCATGTAGTTACCTATGTCATTTTAAGTTGACGTCATAATTTACGTTGACGTCACAATACTCCCCTCCTCAAACAAAAAACAATGACCGAATTGTTTTTTTGAAGAAGTAAACAAACAGCAGAATACACAAAACCCATAAATCACATTCACTCGTTGGAAAACGAAGCCGCTCTCGGCTCACAGAAAACACAAGTTGTCGTCCCAACGAACTCTGAAGCCCTTTCACATGTTAGCTTGTTGCTGACCTCACGGACAGCCTCTCCATACCCACACAGGGTAGAGACCACACATATCTACTGACCACTCGGTCAGCCTCTCCATACCCCAACAGGGTAGAGACAATGGCTGGGCATGGGCTGCACCCCACACCCGGATGGCAATACACATACAATGTCTACTGACCACTCGGTCAGCCTCTCCATACCCACACAGGGTAGAGACCACACATGTCTACTGACCACTCGGTCAGCCTCTCCATACCCCACGGGGTAGAGACAATGACTAAACATTCCCGCTCAATAATATTGTACGCCTTCTCACGATTCAGCAACTTTCGACTAGCGAATACGACTGCGTGAAGAACATCATCATTCTACTGGAATAATACAGCACCCAAACCAACAGAACTAGCATCAGTCCTGAGAATAAAAGGATTACCCAATCTAGGTAACAACACACAGGTGCAGAAGACGAGATTCCCTGAACCTTCATCAAAGCTTCAGCACACTCAGGAGTCCAAGAAATAGACCTGAAATCAATGCAGAAACGACACGTACAATCTTTCTTCCTGACGAATACAACTGGAGATGCACACGGACTATTCGATGGCTCAATGATACCAAGATCCAACATGATACCAATCTCTCTCTCGACAACCTCTTTGGCAAAAAAAAGGATATCATAACGTTTCTTTCTAACAGGTACATCTGAAGTAAGAGGGATCTCTAATAGTACATCACCTGAGAAAGAACCTGGTTTAGGACTCAAAATGTCCTGGAAATCGTCAAAGACTGCACGCAACTCCCTGGAACTGCTGTCAGACAAAGCACAATCAAACTGTACAGAATGAACATCTTCATCTGGCATAGAAGACGCCATCGGAACAGTTAAAGTGGGAATGGTTAAAGCGTCATCACAGTCCTGGACGACACCAACTGTACAAACTACTTCATGAACAGTACAAACAGACTCCGGGAGGGATCCACAGAAAGACCAATTCCTGGAGAACTGTCCAAAGAACCCTGTTCTTGCTCACAAGCCAAAGGTGCTATCTGTGACCCAGGCACTGAAGTACCTTGTGAAAGAACGACTGTAGGTACAACATCAGAAGTAGACACGGCAGACACATCAGAAGACGCTAACTGAAAGCAAGACTTCAATGACTCATCCTTCTGTTTCTGAACAAGATCAGAACGGGAAATGTTCAGATCATCAGTGATCTGACACAAAGGCTTTTTGTCCACAACATGTTTATCTCTAGCCCTCGTAACGGTGGCTACAGAGAAACGTGTACCAGATACATCAGTAAACTCACCACTCACAGAAACTCCAGGTACATTACCCACAATGAGATCTGCGACAGGGCTATCCAAGACACAACAAGTCAAATCACCCACAAAATAAGGACAACTGACTGAAACTGTAGCCAGTGGAAACTCATCCACACGACCACCAAAAGAAACACACATCACTGTGGTTCCTAACATCTGACTGTCAGAAACTAATCCTTTGCGAACGCCACAAATGGTAGCACCAGTATCACGCAGAACAGAACTCAAAGTGCCACTCACAGAACCAGACTCCAAACGTAATTTGCCTGTGAACTCACCAGCAGCAAGACAAGCAAAAGGAGTATCAAGAACAGAGCAACAGGCACTGGACTGTTTGCTGTCAGCTGAGTTCTCGACAAAAGTAGAGTTACCAACCACAAAAGGACACGTGTCTGGGTGGCTAAGGGTGCAAATTCTACAAGGGTTTCTACCTGACTTCCATGGACACCTAGCAGCTACATGTCCTGTCTTTTTACACAAAAAACACACGACACTTGCAAACTGATCAGAAGCACTTTCTGAGGAACTCTTACTGCCAGAGATATAACGGGCGCCACGACCACGATAACGGCTACCGCCAAAGTTATTTCCACGACCAGCTGAGTAACCAAAGCTCTGATGACCACAATAACAGCTACCACCAAAGTTACTTCCACGATCAGCTGAGGAACCAGAGTAGTGGCCACTGTTTTGAAAAGTAGAGTATCTGTTTCCTCTGTCAGACTGACCACAGTATGGAGTTCTATCAGACTGACCGGGATACGGATTTCTATCAAATTGACCAGGAGTTTTGTATCCAACAGAAGCAAAAATGTTTACATCAGCTTTCCTAGAAAGCACCTTAGTGGGATGAGCATGTCTGTATGACTCTGCAGACTTGATCATTTCATCAAACGTTTTCACATCTTTTTCACACAAAAAAGTAGCCAAGTCCTTAGAGACACACTCCAAAAACTGCTCACGCAAGATAAGATCCACCAGACCTTCAAAAGACTTATCATTTTTTGACAAAGAGACCCAACGGTCAAACAAACGTCTAAGTTCAACTGCAAAGGTCTCGAAAGGTTCATCTGAGCTAGGTTTAGCCTCACGAAAACGCTTACGAAAACCATCTGGAGTACATTGAAATTTTTTCAGCAAGCTCTCTTTCAAAAGCTCGTAAGACACAACATTATTTTCAGCGAGACTGTGATAGAGAGTTAAAGCGGAACCCTCAAGTAGTGCAGACAGGTATGTAACCCACAAACTCTCAGACCATCCTAAGGACCGAGCATGGGTTTCAAAACGAAACAAGTAACTGTCTATATCATCAGTTCTTTCCTTGAAAGGGGGCAACTTAGGAAAAGTAGGACGAGGGGCGTTAAACCTGGGAACACTAGAACCCTGACTCTCACTGTCCTGTCCTGAGACCGCACTCCGCTGAGAAGTTATTTGTAACTGTATTCTTTTAGTTTCCTCTATCTCTCTTTGCTGAATTCTTTTTGTTTCCTCTTCCTCTTGCATTCTTTTTGTTTCCTCTTGCATTCTTTTTGTTTCTTCTTGCTCTTGTATTTGTATCTGCTCTCTTTTAGTTTCCTCTTGCATCTGCTCTCTTTTAGTTTCTTCTTGCATTCGCTCGTGTTCTCTTTTAGTTATCTCTTCTTCCTGCATTCTTTTCATTTTGATTCTTTCCTCTCTTTCCATATCTTGAGCAATGCATTTATCCACATAGGCCAACAGATCTTCTCCCTCCAGACCACATACTTTACCTCGTTGTAAATATTTAGCGAAAACTTTGTCCTCGTCCATAGAGGACACAACAGGACTTTCTTCCTTAGCCTTTTGTGCCATAATGAAAATATGAAATAATGTCCTGTCAAACCCGAGACACACACTAGTGGATCAAATACAAACAATTGCTATCACAAGCAAAAAAGGTTTGAAACCCCTGTCCACTAAAATATATATATGAATTCCAAAGAGGTTTTTTTTTTTTTCTCAAACAAACATTAACGACAATCACTCTTAAAAAGACTAAGTATTATCAAACCCAACCAACAAAAAGATAGAGATAAACAATGAAACAGGATTTCAGGGATATGGGGAGAAAGAAAAACACAATCGATAATCAATACCAAATTTTCAGCAACAAGTATAAATCAAGCAATGACATGAGAGTAATAACGAATATAATCAATGTATTGTTGTTGTTATTTTATTTATTTATTTTTAACTGGTTCAGGGCAGCCACTCACACACTCATTCATTCAAGAAAAAAGAACCCTAAGAATGCTGAAGAAGCAACACAATCCCCAAGTAAAGATAAAAACAGAAATAATCAAAGAGATAACTGAAGATAATGAAAATAAAGCCCACAAAGGAAGGAAGAACTAGGAACTAGGCCCTCGTATCTCCAGAAACTATACAGAAGGAGATACCCCGTTACGCTGGAGACGGGAAAGAAAGTAGACAAGAACAGTCATAAAACAAAACAATACAACACAACTCAATTGTTCAAAAGAAAAGTCTGTGAACGTGACCTATTACTTCTAATTGGGCAATTATAGGTGTACAAAAACAAATCCTACCACTAAGGCGATTTTTAATTCAACAGCAAAAGAAATTTAACTACGGGGTCACCAGATGTTACGGATGGTGTGCGGTGCGTGTTTTGCTGTCTGACTCTCGCTCTCAAAAGTTTGGATGCGTGTAATAATTATTCCCTACGCACACCCACACCAAACGCACATGGATAGCCAGGCAACACACGAGTCAGATTTTTTTTTCTTTATAATTATGCTGCCTGAACCATCAAACATACATTCATGTGAACTGGTACAAATCAATACATGTCACTACATAGCATATAGATCAAGATATCAATACATAGGAACTTCAGTCATCAGATATCAGCATATCATAGTACATATCTTGATATCACTCACAGATCTCGCCGGCGCCGTCCACAGTGTCTCACATATGCAGTCAACACATTCGGTTCCACAGTACCCAAGCCACAGTCTACAACACTAAAAGAAGACAAATAAGGATAACCAAGGTCCCCACATAATAAGCACAGCCGTTCACAAACACAAGCGATGAAGAAGAAGAAACAGGGTCTCCACACAACAAGCACAATAAATCACGTCAAACTATCAGAAGAAGAACCGCAAATTCACAAGGCACAGTAATCCATAGCAGAAGAACCGCAGATTCACAAAGCACAGCAATCCACAGAAGAAGAACCGCAGATTCATAAAGCACAGCAATCCACAGAAGAAGAGCCGCAGATTCATAAAGCACAGTAAACCATAGAAGAACTGTAGATTCACAAGGCACAGCAACCAATATTGAATCCCCGGAGAACACGATTTCAGCAAAGTCCCATAGAACACAATAAACTTCGATTCCACGTATTGTTGATCTAAAACAAAAATTAATTAGCTTCTCCGTGTATTGATATTACAATGTTCACATCAATAACTTCAGCCCACCGACGCACATGAGGTGGTACAATTAGAGCACATAAATATTCTTGCAGGAGCTTTAAGTCACTCTCGGCGACACAGCATTCACAACATTTCTATAACAATTAAATTTCCTGGTACATATTTCGCTGGTACCGTCATCAGAAGTATCGCACATACACAGTGAATATCAACGTACTACTGACTTGAAAGTCAGCCTCTCCACATAGTAACACTACGGAGAAAACGACGATTAAAACAAAATAAATTAGGCTGCACACCAAAGCCTCGGCCGTTAGTTCTTGCTCTCTCCTCTCGTCCGATATTATTATTTTCGTCATGTAGTTACCTATGTCATTTTAAGTTGACGTCATAATTTACGTTGACGTCACACCATCTCTGGCTGCTTTTGCCAAATCCACCAGATTTTTTTTTCCAATCATGCCAACAGATCTGTTATAAATTTGTGTGGAATAATAATTTTTAAAAAAAGCAGACAAAATCAGTCGAAAAACCTGCGCACAAAAATGTAAAATATGGAGGTATCGATCTTCCCGAGTTCAAAACTCTTGTCACACCCATGAAAGTGTCTTGAATTCGTAGAAGTGAAAGATCAGAGCACAAGTGGAAAAATATTCTACTTGCTAACTTCCCTCAATGGGCTTTGATCACTAAACATGGTCCAGACATTGTTTCAAAATTTACAAACTACAACCGATTCTGGGCAGACGTTTTTGAAGCGTATAAACATTTCTATTACAAACGTGTGCCCCCAAATTCTGCTGAACTATTAGCCGAATCAGTATGCTACAATAAACGCATTCAAGTCGGGGGAAAAATACATTGTTTCCAGAAAACTTGAAAACAAAGATGTTTACTATGTAGCACATTTCTATCATGACGATGGACAGTTTCTTTCACGCAGAAGTTTCAAGGAAAAACATGATGTCCATATTCATTTTCTCACTTTCGCCGGGTATAAGTTCGCAGTACTCGATTATATAAAGACAGCTGGAATAGATATCAACAACAATAAATATATCACTCCTCTTCTCTGCTATAAGAAATTGTTCGCCACTTCAAAGATGTACGATGATATAATGATTGAAAATAATTTAAGTGTTCCATGTTGCGAAAAATGGGATTTTAAACTGTCTCAGACTCATGACTGGGAGTCATGTTTCCTACATGCTCATAAAACAGCGGACATAAAGCTCAAATGGTTCAACTCAGAATAGTACACAGATGTTTAGGAACGAATATTGTTTTAAAAGAAACTGGAGTCGTCAATAATGACAGGTGCAGCTTTTGTGGGCTGTGTAAAGATAGTATTGACCTTATGTTCTGGAGGTGTACTTATGCTCAGCGTTTCTGGGACACTTTTACTGAACTAACAACAGAGAAATGTACCAGTGTCCAGAATACACATCTAACAGAAGCATCAGTTCTCTCAGGATTTGATGCACGATCACTTTTCATTGTATTTTCTACTTCATCATTCTTTTGGCAAAACCAGCCCTGATGTGGCCCTTTGCGGTCGGCTGGGCTATAAGCAACATTATCTTATCTTATTTTGGCAAAACAATGTATGTACACATGTAAACTGAAAAGCAGCCTTCCACATGTAGCAGGTTTTCTGAAAACATTAGAATTTCGATACAAGACTGAAAAACACAACGCGTCCATAAACATGAACTATAAATATTTCCACACTAAATGGCTGACATATGAACCACTTGTCTCCTCTGTTTAATGGTTTGATCAACATCGTTGTAACTAGGGGGGTAACTGCTGGTACATTGTTCCTTTTCATGACAGATGACACTGTTTGTGTGGTGGTAAATCTTTCTTTTTTTTATCAATGTAATTTATCACTAGAGCTATCAATGGGACTTATCATTATAACTGTTGGAAAACAGTTCGCAATGTCTGCTTTCTCTCAGCTCCTTAACGTCCGACCCATTCTGTCCGACATTTTTGTCTGTATATCCTTACCAGTTGTACACACACACACACACACACACACACACACACACACACACACACACACACACACACACACACACATAGGTATATATGTATTTATCGGTCTGTCCACCTATGCTCTGTACTCCCCGGACATGCATATACGTTGATGTAATTGTAATATGCATGCTTTATTGAGAATACTTTATTGTATATCACATTGTAACCGTGTTAAAAGATAGATACATGTGTAAACAATGTCTGATCAACATGTCAATAACTTGACGAGGTGACGGGGGAAGGGGAGGGGGGGGGGGTGGATGGGGAGGGCGGGAGTGGGGGGGTGTTTGTTTGGAGGGAGGGGGAGGGGGGTTGAGAAGAAGATGTTGTCGTTTTTTTTCACCCTTTTTTCTAATTTTTTTTAACCGTGTAAAATATTGTAAAAAGTTAATAAGATTTAAAAAAAAATCAATTTAACGGCCGTTTTATGGAAACGACTTATTTGTATTAGACATTATCCCATAAAGTGGGTACATAATGAATAAGAGAAACAATACCCGCTTGAAGGAAGACGAAAGAAGAATTAGATTTTTTCTCTTTAATTTTTGCAAGTTGTTATATTCCTTAGGAGTACGTTTTTGTTTTTTTTAACAAGATCGGCCATGTGGTACGATTGAGATAACTCGTAAAACATTATACAATGTAACCCTCTGTGGCGGGTCTCCGACGCTCCCCCTCGTTATTAAAATATGATTTTCATATTCAGGGATGCAGGGGGTTATAGACAGAAGTATTTACGCTTTCACAACCAAAATGCGCTCTCGCATAGGCACACGCACTCTGTCACTCACATCGGGCCCGCACAAAGGTGACGGGAAACCAATAACATTTCATAGAAAATAATCAACTTTTATTTAACTTGACTCCGAGCCCCCACCCGTCACTACACAACGCACTTCTCTGTATCATACAAAAATGTAAACATCATACAGATAATCTCATAAATCGCATCCCCTGTTCTTCAGTTATTCTTACTTAACCAGGAAAGACAACATTCCACTATTTTGTTTGCACACTTATAAACTTAAGAGCAAATAAAACGTCCATAACTTGCCAGCATTCCTTGGTTGACCAGTTAGTTTCTCTCATCACACGGCGCGACGATGAGCGCTGAAGCTGCCACACTGTGGTGTCCTCCCGATTGGCCAAATCCAGCTGCCACACTGTGGTGTCCTCCCGATTGGCCAAATCCAGCTGCCACACTGTGGTGTCCTCCCGATTGGCCAAATCCAGCTGCCACACTGTGGTGTCCTCCCGATTGGCCAAATCCAGCTGCCACACTGTGGTGTCCTCCCGATTGGGTCCTCCCGATTGGCCAAATCCCAGTTGGGGGACACTGGCAACGTAGCTCGCGTTGCACCCTCAGACCGAGTCTCCCGGACTCCCCCGCACTTCGCCCTCTCCACGGAAAGGGCTCCTATCGGCCTCTCCCACAGGTCTTCTCTGGCTGCAAACACCCCACCGTTGTCTGGCAGCTCCCTGTCTAGGCCCCAACAGGTTAACACGTCTTGCTGTCGACCGTCCCCAATTCTTCTCGTCCTCGGCTCCGAGGCTACAGCAACCTCCACTGTCTTACGTCCCCACCCAGGAGACAACGAGGCGACAGCAAACCTCTGCTTCTCGCTGTACTTTCTTGAGCCCTCAGCAAGACGGGCGAGTTCACTTTCCCTTAAATGAGTCATACACTTCCTGGTTTTCCAGCACCTTATATTCGTTCTCAAAGAAAGAGAGAACCCGAGTTTAACTGGCACACACCCATCACACGATTTGTACCAATAAATCCCCAAATTATTTTTATTCCGCCAATGGAATCACTAGTCACCTACACATACACACACACCACAGCTGCTAGCGCCAACAAAGACTTGGGTACCAAGTGGTTAATGCATAACCTCCTATTCAGCTCATGTTCGATTCCCCGAGCTACCCTTTGTACTAAACCGCCTGGACTCTCTACCAGCCAGGACCTGAGCTACTCTAAGTAGTTACCTACCTCTATAGAAACAAACAATGCAAACCACTCAA
>JAMYXO010002164.1:0-25139 GCA_033310375.1 Conus canariensis
AACTAATCCATTACTCCTGACAAACACAAAATCATGATGTACATCCCAGTGTTTCCATCCTGTCAGTGAAACAAACATGCTGTAAATAACACAACTGGGGAACACATGCATACAGAGCAGAAGAACAAAACTGTGGAAAAACACATGCATACAGAGCAGAGAAACAAAACTGGGGAAAAAACACATGCATACAGAGCAGAAGAACAAAACTGTGGAAAACACCATACACACAGAGTGAAGTACAAAACAGGAAAAACACATACACACAGAGTGGAAGTACAAAACAGGAAAAACACATACACACAGAGTGGAAGTACAAATAACAGGAAAAACACATACACACAGAGTGGAAGTACAAAACGGGAAAAACATACACACACAGTGGAAGTACAAAACAGGGAAAAAAACATACACACAGAGCGAAAGTACAGAACGGGTGAAAACCCATGCATACAGAGCAGAAGTGTCATTTTCAGAGCTTACAGTGAAAATACATGCCACTCTGAAACAGAATGAATGACACTTTCTTATGCAGTGACTAAAAACAATTCATGTGACTTTCACTTTACACTATGCAGTGAATTATGAAAACAATTCATGAGATAATCAACACAAATAACTGCCACCAAAGTCATTAACAGCTTCTGTCTAAATGAAGAACTTTCTACACTACAGTACTATGACAAAACACATGATCCGCATGTCATCTTCTGAAGAACTCTAAACATCTTCTTCCTTTCACACACACACTCACACACACCCTCCTCACCGCTAAACACAAGACAGTAAAAAGAAGAGGTGCCCATTCTTCGTTAAACTGGATCCAGCTTTCACAAAATGTTGCTTGGATGACGTTTGGTGCTGAATTAATCAGTCGATGGGCAGATTCTCATCATCACTGTAAAAACAAAACAAGAAAAAAATTACCTTTCACTTAAAATAGCTAACATCAAGCAGAGCTCTTTTTTTAAAAAAGTAAGAAAATTCCGACCTGTATCTTTGTCCAACCTGTATCTTTAGGTCAGAACTCTAACAGCCCATTCCTTGAGCAATTGTATAATAAATGATAAAACAGAGCACATCAAACACAAAACTTAGGGCATGCACAACAAAATTGTCCATAACATTCTTTTTGAGTACAGCTCAGTGTTTGTTAATGAAATATCTGTACACCAAACAATTTCAATATTGCTGTATGTAAAATGAACATTTTGTGAATAAGACAGCTGGGGAAAGGCATGCATATATTAAGAAACAGCATTAGTGACAGTGCTCATTACAAACACGCATGCCAACCTGTGACAGAATGCCTGCAATGAATGTAAACAATTCATGACACAATCAACACACATGATGTCATCCAAAGCTTTTATCAAAGTTTAAACGTTTTCTGCAACACACACACACACACTCACACTCACATGCACGCACACAAGCACGCATGCACGCACGCACACCTCTTTAAAACTGAAAACAGCTTTCAGAAGTTCCTGCCCACACAAGGTCTGCTTTTGCGTTAAAAATCATCCATACCGGATCAGCAGCTTCACTGAAAAAAAAAACAACAGAAAGATTATCATTTTGTTTTAAACAGCTAACATCAAGCACAGCTCTCTTCAAATAATTCTATTAGGACCACACCTACAGTATGAAAATCCAGACTGTATTTTTAGGTCAAAGTTGGACATGCCATCCTCTGAATAATCATATGATAATGATAAATACAATACACATTAAGCACAAAGCTTCGACATGCACAATTTCATTCGTACAAAAATATACAGTGTATAACTCAGAATGAACAGAAAATCTCTGTGTACACCCTGTTTCAATACTGTTAGTAATATTAGTATCTTTCAACAACAAAAAAAAGAACTAGGGGGAAAACATGCATGCAGTGAAAGCCTCTTCAAAGCTAAAAGAAAAACACTGCCAACTCATGCAACAGCTAACAATAAAGAACAACATTTAGCACAGCAAACATTCATAAACACCAGAAATCAAGGACACTTGTACATACACATCAGCCAGAAACAATTCATAAGACTACCACATTACTCAATGCAGTGAATGACAAAAACAATTCATGACATAATCAACACACACAATTATTTTCAAAGTCATTCACAGCTTCTGTCAAAGTGAACTGGCTACACTATAGTGCTTTAACAACATACATGACCGCAAGGGACCATCGAAAGAAAACCCACACTCTACCCTTAGATCAGAAGTCTCACAAGCCATCTCTTGAGTAATCCTATAAACATGATGAATACAATGCATTAACACAAAACCAAGGACAGGCACAGTTTCATGTATACAGAACAACTAATCCATATACTCCTAACACAAATCATGATGTACATCCCAGTGTTTCAATCCTGTCAGTGAAACGACATGCTGTAAATAACACAACTGGGGGAACCACATACATCACTGAGAATCTGAAAAACATACATACAAGCAAAACAAAACCAACACACAAAAGCATGGAATACACAAAAAGAAAAACACAACAATCAAGTGAATACAAGACGCGGAAAAACACATAACACAATGGAGTAGAAACACATACAACAACAGAAGAACAAAACGAAAAACACATACAAAGAGAGGAAGTACAAAACGGAAAAACACATACACACAGCAGTGAAATACACAAAAGGAAAAACACATACACACAGAGTTGAAGTACAAATAAGAGGAAAAACACATACACACAGAGTTGAAGTACAAATAAGAGGTAAAACACATACACACAGAGTGAAGTACAAATAAGAGGTAAAACACATACACACAGAGGGAAGTACAAAACGGTGAAAACCCATGCATACAGAGCAGAAGTGTCATTTTCAGAGCTTACAGTGAAAATGCATGCCACTCTGAAACAGAATGAATGACACTTCTTTATGCAGTGACTAAAAACAATTCATGTGACTATCACTTTACACCATGCAGTGAATTACGAAAGCATTCATGAGATAATCAACGCAAATAACTGCCACCAAAGTCATTAACAGCTTCTGTCTAAATGAAGACTTTCTACACTGCAGTACTATGACAAAACACATGATCGCATGTCATCTTCTGATCAAACTTTAAACATCTTCTGCTCTTTCACACACCACACACACCCTCCTTACCCCTAAACACAAGACAGTAAAAAGAAGAGGTGCCCATTCTTCATTAAACTGGATCCAGCTTTCACAAAATGTTGCTTGGATGAGGTTTGGTGCTGAATTAATCAGTCGTGGGCAGATTCTCATCATCACTGTAAAACAACAAACAAAAAAAAGAAAAAAAATTACCTTTCACTTTACATAGCTAACATCAAGCAGAGCTCTTTTTTAAAAAAAAAAGTAAGAAAATTCCAACCTGTATCTTTGTCTAACCTGTATCTTTAAGGTCAGAACTCTAACAAGTCATTCCTTGAGCAATTGTATAATAAACGATAATACAGAGCACATCAAACACAACACTTAGGGCATGCACAAAAAAACTGTCCATAATATTCTTTGAGTATAGCCCAGTGTTTGTTAATGAAATATCTTTACACCACAACTTTTTGTGAATAATAAAGTTGGGAAAGGCATGCATATATTAACAAACAGAGTTGGTGACAGTGCTCATTACAAACACGCATGCCAACCTGTGACAGAATGCCTGCAATGAATGTAAACAATTCATGACACAATCAATACACATGATGTCATCCGAAGCTTTTAACAAAGTTTAAAAGTTTTCTGCACACACACACGCACCCTCACACACACATGCACACACACACATCACCACACACACGCACACACACACACACACACACACCACACACACACACCCCACACACCCCTACCTTCTTGTAAAACTGACAACAGCTTTCAGAAGTTCCTGCCCAGACAAGGTCTGCTTTTGCATTAAAATCATCCATATGCAGATCAGCAGCTTCACTGAAAAAAAAATAAGAGAAAAATTATCATTTTGTTTTAAACAGCTAACATCAAGCAGAACTCTCTTCAAATAATTTTATTAGGACCACACCTACAGTAAGAAAATCCAGACTGTATTTTTTTGGTCAGAAGTCTCACATGCCATCCTCTGAATAATCACATGATAATGATAAATACAATACACATTAAACACAAAGCTTTGACATGCACAGTTTCATCTGTACAAAAATATACAGTGTATAACTCAGAACAAACAGAAAATCTTTGTGTAACCCCCATGTTTCAATACTGTTAGTAATATTAGTATCTTTCAAAAAGAAAAAAAAAGACCTTGGGGGAAAAGCATGCATGCAGGCTGAAAGAGTCTATGTCAAAGCTAACAAGAAAAACACATGCCAGCCTGCAACAGAATCAAGGACACTTTTACGTGCATCAGCCAGAAACAATTCATAAGACTATCAACAGAATCAAGGACACTTTTACATGCATCAGCCAGAAACAATTCATAAGACTATCAACAGAATCAAGGACACTTTTACATGCATCAGCCAGAAACAATTCATAAGACTATCACATTACTCAATGCAGTGAATGACAAAAACAATTCATGACATAATCAACACACACAATTATTTTCAAAACCATTCACAGCTTCTGTCAAAGTGAAGAACTGGCTACACTATAGTGCTTTCACAACACACATGACCCCAAGGGACCATATCAGGGCTGTCGCCTCCTCAGTCAATTCCCTACATATAGATAAACAAACACACACACACACACACACAAATAAATAACAGAGATGTTCTTGAACAGAAAAGACTGCACACTGCAAGGTATTTACTACACATTCACACACATACACACTAGGAGATACTCACCAACATCTGTTGCCTTAACTGTTTCACCTTTTCATCTGTTTTGATGGAGTATCATGTCGCTTACAGCTAAGCCGACCATGAGGGCCCACACTAGGGCTATTATCTTGTCAAAGCTCAGCAAAGCTGTTAAAACAAAGCCAACACAAACACACATGTAACTTAATAAAACAGATTTCCTAAACCATGCTTAAATACTTTCACTCTTTTCTACATAGAATCTTCGACGAAAACGCAAATCTTTTTCAGGAAATGAAAATCAGATCAGGTGGAATATCTCTGAACAGTGTTTTCACAGAGTCTGCAATAAAGCATGATGGAGTTCCACCATTGAAACAATGTGGAATTGAATCTATTATCAATGCTTTACCATCAAAAGCATTCTGAAATGTACCCTCAACACAGACAAGGTCATCATCCCAGTAAGGTTGGTCATTTCTTTCATGTAATAACAAGTGAGATTTATGACCTCGAAGCTAGACTGGACTGGACTGGCCTAGCCTAAATGCTCTATTGAAAAAATAACTATTTTGCTGTGAGACACTTACCACATCCTGCTGTCCTCATCAGCTTTGTACTGCAACATCTTGGCTTGCCTGGATGTCCACTCTGCAAACGCAGTTTTGAAATTTGAATTCACTTGCTACCTGAAACAAATGCAAAACTGTGTACACACACACAAACGGACCATGCTGCTTACCAGCAGAAGATCCAAGTCTTTCAATGGCTGTCACACCTGATGTCCTGGAATACCCTCCATTCGGCTGGCCCCCCGACCTGGGGTAGTCTTCCTCACCTGCAATGATTCAGCATATACTGGTGTGATTTAGGAACTACTGATGACTGCCTGAATTATACATGCAGTACATTACACCTTGAACACTAACTCTCCCACACAAGTATCAGTCAGTTTCCCATTTACAAGCAGAACTGTTCAACACCTACCAGGCTCTTCAGTGTGGTTTTCTGAGCGGATTCTTCATGAGACCTCTTCATTAGCAGAATGTATTCACTCTAAATTCTGGAATCACTGAATCTCACATGACGAGTTAATATGCATGCCCCAAACAATACTGCCTCTGTAAATAACACTCACTCTCACACATACATGTTCCTCTCCCTGCCCCGTGTAGTCAGTCTGAAACACCTACATACAAAACACAACTAAGAGACATCCAACAATAATATTATCCCTATACACAACACACACACACACGTACATACACACAGAAACAGACCTCACCACGTCTCTGGCCCTCCAAATGGTTCAGTGTCTTCAGCAGTCTTGAGACACCTGCACAGACAAAATAATGAGTTAAAGTACAGGCCCTCAAAAATGTTGCCCCTGTGACTATCACACACTGGCTCACAACCACATCCCATTCTCAACACCTCTCCCCTCCCCTTCTTCCCACCCTCCCCTGTCTACATCCCTCCCTGCCCTCCCCCTCTCCCCCCCATACCCACCCCCACATTACGCAACTCACAAACATCATACAGACACACACTCGTCTTGCACTTGGCTCTCCTCTCTGTCCTCTGTCTGTAGTAATCTCGAGACACCTTCCTAGAGAACAAAATTAAGTCAGCATAAACTTCCAATAATAATTTCATCCCTGTAAATAACATACACAACAGTACACACACCAGCCACTCACACATCTCACCCTCCTTTCTCCCCTCCAGATGGTCCAATGTCTTCTTCAACAGTCTTGAGGCATCTGCACAGAAACACCTGAAACATAAGAACATAATTGCACAGTAACACACACACACACACACACACACACACACACACACACACACACACACACACACACACATCCCTGGTCACACAAATTCACAACTTGCACCTTCTTATCTCTACTCTCCTCCACTTCTTCCTTCCCTATTCTCCAATTCCCCCTCTATCCAGTCTCAACTCACAAGTCATCAACAATTTTTGTTTTAGTTCACACAACCCTTTAAAATACACCTTCTAAAAAACACACCAGAACATTCTTTAAAATCTTTCTTCAAAAAATCTTAAATCAGATGAAAAATGTTAATCTCTTTCAAAGTTCAAAGATCACATCAGGTATTTACATGGATTCTGCTGGAAAATGTTTATGTCTCACATCATGCAAATCTCAACTTTCTAAAAGAACATGTTTCACTGTGAGTGGTACATGACATGGAATGCACATGGAGCTTTTCACCTTTTAAAAGATAAGAATGGGTGTAAAAGGAGTGGCCTGTGAGCAAATGGCATAAAAATGTTTCTTCTTTAAAGCCGCCCGGAACATTGTAAAAACTTCAGGTTTGGATGGATATTAAATAGTTTGTTACCCGTCTTCGAGTTCCATTCCTCTTGCCAGGTCTTTAACATAAGCCAGTGTTTGGGGTTTCCAGCTTCACATCAGACGGGAGTTGACCGTCTTTTCCATTACCTTGCAGAGGAAAGCTGATCAGAGCTACTGGACAGCAGTTTGAAGGGTTGGTAAGGTCTTTTCCAGGCTTGGGAATCAGATGATCAGGGCTTTTAGCAGGAGGGTGGAAAACACCCTGTTGTCCAGATATGGTTGTACACTTTTAGAGGGTCTGGAAAACAGCTCTCTGGAGACGTTTCAAAAGTTGATAATGAAAATCATCCAGGCCAGGAGCAGAACGTTGTTGGTTTGAGATCTGATTTCAGTTCATCAATGAAAAAGGTAGATTGTACACTTCAGAGTTGTCTTAAATAAAGATTTTTGAATTGTAAGAAATACAGCAGATTTACTTGAGGACGCTGATTTCTGTTGAATGGTAGAAAGCCAGCAGACTGGCAACAGCTTGTTTGTCAGTTATCAGAACATCGGCAAGTTTCAGGTGATGAACTGACGGTTGGTGTTCTTCCCTTTAATTTTCTGGATGATGTTCCAGACATTTTCATGGATATTTTGATGTCAGCCTGCAGCAGAAGTTCCTCCAAGACTGACGTTTACTGACTTTAAAATGTGTCTTGTTCTTGGCTCAGAGCTTTTGATGGGCTTGAGCATTGGAAACTGAAGGTCTTTGGATACCCGACAATGAGCCCATTTGCAAACTTTTGAGATTTGTTGGCAGTCAGAATTGAACCAAGGTGTTTTAGGCAGCTGGAGTTTATTGCAAGACATTGGATAAAGGTTTTTGCAGACTTAAATATATATTAGTTAGAGATTCTGCTGGGTTTTGATTTTGAAGAATGTCAGTTTCCTGGAGCTCCTTTGAAATATTTGCAGCAAAAGAATTTCTATTGCCTTCTTATAATCAAGGTGTTGTGGAACAGAGGTGTTTTCAGCTGTTATGGTTTCAACAGAACGGGGAAAATGGTCACTTCCATGCTGATTGTTCATGGACAAACCACTCTTAGACCAGGACCAGCAGGGGTCACATATTGACAAATCTAAACATGAAAAGCCCCTGTGACAGAATGGAGGAAAGTTGGGAGCCCATCATTCAGACAACACAAGTCCAACTCTGAAAAGACATCTAAAGAGCAGACCTCTGGATAAAGTTCACACTACCCCCAAAGATTATGGCCATTAAAGTCACCTAACAACAGACAAGGGCAAGGAAGTTCTTCAAACACACTGACATGGTATTCACACTACCCCCAAAGACTATGGCCATTAAAGTCACCTAACAACAGACAAGGGCAAGGAAGTTCTTCAAACAGACTGACATGGTATTCACACTACCCCCAAAGACTATGGCCATTAAAGTCACCTAACAACAGACAAGGGCAAGGAAGTTCTTCAAACAGACTGACATGGTATTCACACTGCCCCTAAAGACTATGGCCATTAAAGTCACCTAACAACAGACAAGGGCAAGGAAGTTCTTCAAACAGACTGACATGGTATTCACACTACCCCCAAAGACTATGGCCATTAAAGTCACCTAACAACAGACAAGGAAGTTCTTCAAACAGACTGACATGGTATTCACACTACCCCCAAAGACTATGGCCATTAAAGTCACCTAACAACAGACAAGGAAGTTCTTCAAACAGACTGACATGGTATTCACACTACCCCCAAAGACTATGGCCATTAAAGTCACCTAACAACAGACAAGGAAGTTCTTCAAACAGACTGACATGGTATTCACACTACCCCCAAAGACTATGGCCATTAAAGTCACCTAACAACAGACAAGGAAGTTCTTCAAACAGACTGACATGGTATTCACACTACCCCCAAAGACTATGGCCATTAAAGTCACCTAACAACAGACAAGGGCAAGGAAGTTCTTCAAACAGACTGACATGGTATTCACACTACCCCCAAAGACTATGGCCATTAAAGTCACCTAACAACAGACAAGGGCAAGGAAGTTCTTCAAACAGACTGACATGGTATTCACACTACCCCCAAAGACTATGGCCATTAAAGTCACCTAACAACAGACAAGGGCAAGGAAGTTCTTCAAACAGACTGACATGGTATTCACACTACCCCCAAAGACTATGGCCATTAAAGTCACCTAACAACAGACAAGGGCAAGGAAGTTCTTCAAACAGACTGACATGGTATTCACACTACCCCCAAAGACTATGGCCATTAAAGTCACCTAACAACAGACAAGGGCAAGGAAGTTCTTCAAACAGACTGACATGGCATTCACACTACCCCCAAAGACTATGGCCATTAAAGTCACCTAACAACAGACAAGGGCAAGGAAGTTCTTCAAACAGACTGACATGGCATTCACACTACCCCCAAAGACTATGGCCATTAAAGTCACCTAACAACAGACAAGGGCAAGGAAGTTCTTCAAACACACTGACATGGTATTCACACTACCCCCAAAGACTATGGCCATTAAAGTCACCTAACAACAGACAAGGGCAAGGAAGTTCTTCAAACACACTGACATGGTATTCACACTACCCCCAAAGACTATGGCCATTAAAGTCACCTAACAACAGACAAGGGCAAGGAAGTTCTTCAAACACACTGACATGGTATTCACACTACCCCCAAAGACTATGGCCATTAAAGTCACCTAACAACAGACAAGGGCAAGGAAGTTCTTCAAACACACTGACATGGTATTCACACTACCCCCAAAGACTATGGCCATTAAAGTCACCTAACAACAGACAAGGGCAAGGAAGTTCTTCAAACAGACTGACATGGTATTCACACTACCCCCAAAGACTATGGCCATTAAAGTCACCTAACAACAGACAAGGGCAAGGAAGTTCTTCAAACACACTGACATGGTATTCACACTACCCCCAAAGACTATGGCCATTAAAGTCACCTAACAACAGACAAGGGCAAGGAAGTTCTTCAAACACACTGACATGGTATTCACACTACCCCCAAAGACTATGGCCATTAAAGTCACCTAACAACAGACAAGAGCAAGGAAGTTCTTCAAACAGACTGACATGGTATTCACACTACCCCCAAAGACTATGGCCATTAAAGTCACCTAACAACAGACAAGGGCAAGGAAGTTCTTCAAACAGACTGACATGGCATTCACACTACCCCCAAAGACTATGGCCATTAAAGTCACCTAACAACAGACAAGGGCAAGGAAGTTCTTCAAACAGACTGACATGGCATTCACACTACCCCCAAAGACTATGGCCATTAAAGTCACCTAACAACAGACAAGGGCAAGGAAGTTCTTCAAACAGACTGACATGGTATTCACACTACCCCCAAAGACTATGGCCATTAAAGTCACCTAACAACAGACAAGGGCAAGGAAGTTCTTCAAACAGACTGACATGGTATTCACACTACCCCCAAAGACTATGGCCATTAAAGTCACCTAACAACAGACAAGGGCAAGGAAGTTCTTCAAACAGACTGACATGGTATTCACACTACCCCCAAAGACTATGGCCATTAAAGTCACCTAACAACAGATAAGGGCAAGGAAGTTCTTCAAACAGACTGACATGGTATTCACACTACCCCCAAAGACTATGGCCATTAAAGTCACCTAACAACAGACAAGGGCAAGGAAGTTCTTCAAACACACTGACATGGTATTCACACTACCCCCAAAGACTATGGCCATTAAAGTCACCTAACAACAGACAAGGGCAAGGAAGTTCTTCAAACAGACTGACATGGTATTCACACTACCCCCAAAGACTATGGCCATTAAAGTCACCTAACAACAAACAAGAGCAAGGAAGTTCTTCAAACAGACTGACATGGTCCTGATGACAAACAAAGACAGGTCGTAGATATAGCAAGCAAAAGGTATTTGTGGAGAGTGACTCTCATAGCTACCAACTGACGAGGGATAGTATGAGCAACAGGGTTGAACAGTAAAGCCCTGTGGATAAGAAGAACAATGCCACCTGTTAGTCCCAACATGGATGGTTGTGCAGGTTTCAAAAGAATATTGAAGCCAGAAAGACTGAAGGTTTTTTGGCTTTGAACTTTCGTTTGCTGAAGAGCTACTAGAGGTTTAGGTGTACTACACAAAAGCTGCAGCTCCTCAAAGTCTGAGTTCAAAGGATTCCACGAGTGTCGGCCGTGCCATGCGGACACGTTTGACTGAATGCTCTTCACACACAGTACACGAGTTAACATGCAGCGCAAGGCATTTTTACTTTGCCTTTTTTTCACACTGCACCGGCCGAATCTATTCAGCGACTTTGTTGCTGTACCATTCGAAAATCTTTTGAATATCTTCTATTTCATTGAAATGAATCGCTCGCTTGGTCTGTATCATGGCTACTAGCGTGGAGATCAGTGTGAACCTCATCTTCGTAAAAGGGTCAGTCTCCTGAAAGGGGGTCAGCTTGTGTTACATGAAGGTCAAAAATTAAAATTGCTAGTTTGACTTCAAAACCTAGCATAAATTGAAGATTAGGTCCTTATCCTTTCAAACATAAGAGAATCAGAACAAGAAATTACTTTGTTCTGGTTTTATGTGGCTTTGTATGTGGTCAATGTCATGAATCTCGGTTGTAACGTTGACACTAAATTGCACTGCTAAGTACTAAATAAAAACATCATATTTGGTCAAATTAAAAGCTGAACTGATTACAAATACTGACTAACATATTCTACATTAATAGGAACAAGTTTTAGAAAACTCTAGACAGAAGGTTCAGTTTTTCACTACACAGCTAACACTCGACGACACACATTCACACAATTTTTTTGGTCATACCTCAGCACGCCAGAAAATACTGTTACATCCATGATATATTTTATTATTGGTTTCTGACAATGGTTTAACTTTTAAAAAAACATGCTAACTGCCTTTGTGTCCAATATGCAGGCAACAAAATGTTCACATCTTGGTTGTAACACTGGACGGCATACTCTCTATTTTGGTTCTAACACACACATTACATACGTTAAAGAAAACTTACGTAGAATAAAAGATTATTTTGACTTTTTCCTGCAAAAAAGTAATCTAACATACACAAAATCAAATAAAAAAACATTTAAAAGAAAAAAAAAAGGTTTTGTGTTTGAGACATCACACACAATTAAAAAAAAAAATCAACAAAACACTTACTGATATGCTGCTGAAATGCTGCATTATCCTCTTCCTACAGATTCAACAATCACAAAGCCATTTTCAGAAAGAGCAATGTCCTCTGGCAGTAATATGAGGGTTTTCCATGATCTTGACCGCATCCTTTTCTTCCACCCAAGATATGAGCTCTTTGTCAGGCCAGGTGTAGTAATTGCCGCGCGACTTCAGCCACTTGATCTGAAGTTCCCGAGTTTCTTCATCATGGAACAGCACCTAAGAACAAAATATGACTGTATGTGTCTACTAATTGTATGTGTCTAATAATTTGTAATTGTAAAAAGTAGCAAAGTGAAATGAAATTCATCTCTCATTATACAGTATCTTAACACTGACTAAATAACCAGATTCATGCATACCAAAACTATTTTACCTTAACATCTCTGAATGTTCTTCTCTTCAGTGTGTACAGGTCTTGAATTTTACCTTTTGAAACATATGAAGCTTATCAATTACCAGATGATATGATGCAACATGCAGCTGATTAATTACCAGATGATACAATACAATACTGTGTGATTATTAAAAAGACATGAAATTTCATTGCCTTGCTTTTTGAGCGTTTTCATTTTGTTTTCTTTTTCTCTGTGTGGTTTGTGTACCTCTCCAGAATCTTTTTTTTGTTCTTGTGTGTCATTTTTTTTAAGAAAAAAAAATGCACTTCACTCACCTTTCCAATAAAATCTTCTTTACGTTGCCGCTTGCCTTGGACACCAACACTAACCAGCACCCAAGATCCCGTTGTGAATTGGACAACTGATGTTGGAGCTGCTTGGTCTGCTGGTGTCTGCATTGGCCGGTTGACAGATGTCAGCACTGGCTGGTCCACTGGCAACAGTCCTGGCTTGTCAGCTGGTGTCAGCACTGGTTGGTTGAATGGTGTCAGTGCTTGTTGGTCCACTGGTGCTTGTGTTGACTGGTCAGCCGGTGTCACTGTTGGCTGGTAAGCTGGCGTCACTGTTGGCTGGTCAGCTGGTGTCACTGTCGGCTGGTCAGCTGGCGTCACTGTTGGCTGGTCAGCTGGCGTCACTGCTGGTGTCACTGTCAGTGGTGTCACTACTGGCTGGCCAGCTGGTGTCACTGTTGGCTGGTCAGCTGGTGTCACTGTTGGCTGGTCAGCTGGTGTCACTGCTGGCTGGTCAGCTGGTGTCAGCACTGATTGGTTGAATGGTGTCGGCGCTGGTTGGTCCACTGGTGCTTGTGTTGGCTGGTCAGCTGGTATTACTACTGGCTGGTCAGCTGGTGTCACTGTTGGCTGGTCAGCTGGTGTCACTGCAGGCTGGTCAGCTGGTGTCACTACTGGCTGGTCAGCTGGTGTCACTGCAGGCTGGTCAGCTGGTGTCACTGCTGTCACTGCTGGCTGGTCAGCTGGTGTCACTACTGGCTGGTCAGCTGGTGTCACTGCAGGCTGGTCAGCTGGTGTCACTGCTGTCACTGCTGGCTGGTCAGCTGGTGTCACTGCTGTCACTGCTGGCTGGTCAGCTGGTGTCACTGCAGGCTGGTCAGATGGTGTCACTGCTGGCTGGTCAGCTGGTGTCACTGCTGTCACTGCTGGCTGGTCAGCTGGTGTCACTGCTGTCACTGCTGGCTGGTCAGCTGGTGTCACTGCTGGCTGTTCACATTCTGGGGCTGGAAGCAGGTTTAATCAGTTGAAATATTATGACCGATAAATAACAAGCTTCTAGCTAATGGATCCTAATTGAAAAGCCTTCTCTTTTGTATTTTGTTGAAAGAATGTATTTTAAACATCTACATTATGGCTGGATACAAACAAGATGGTAATATATGAAGTTAAATAAATTCTTCCTGCATCTTATCTTCTGCTTTATTAGCCAGCTACCTAACCGGGGAAAGAAATCCAAGGCATGTTAAGAAAAGGTACTGCAACAGTCACAAACTTACCCTTGAAAAAGTTTCAGAACAAAAAAAATACTTACCTACTGGTGGGGCTGGTCTTGGTCTCAACTGTGCAGCCTGCCTGTGACCCCCCCCCCCCCCTCCCCCTGCCTGGGCGGGACTGAGGTTTGGGAGGGGCAGTGTCGGGAACAAGGGTATATTCTTTCCACCCCCCAACTGTATCGACATTGGGACATTCAGAGTTCCTATCCGGATCCTGGTCAATGCAAACTGAGCAGATGCACGTCAAATGTCTAGCTACTAGACGCCCCATTCCCCCTGATTTGATATGGTGGAAATCCCCAGTGCCTTTAACAGTTTTCACACATCGCCTAGGTCTGTCCCTATTGATCATGTCCTCAGGGACCCAGAAGAACTTTCTGACAAAGTGTTGGCACTTTTGAGGATCAGGGTGTTTGGTGAGGGGACTGTTTACACCCTAGTCAAAGAAATCCCTGGCACTGGCTATGATGGCTTTCTTTGCCTTGACAGCTGTTGCAGCATGGTGTTTTACAACAGCAGCTTCTCCGTCACAAGGTCCTTTTCCATGTCTGCTTCCAAAAAAACACCTCTCCACTCTTGTGTTAAAGTCAGCATCTGATGCTGCAATGTCCGCAAATGGGCCTTTGGATTTATACTGTGAAGCACAACCATCGGTCCACTGCAGCACCAGAGTTGGGTTTAACTCTCTCTCTGCAAGTGCTTCATTGCCAGTGTAAAAAAAGTGTGTACAGCATGATGGTCATGTTGTTGGTCATCTGATACAAAGATCAGCGACTCAAACACCTTTTCTTCACAGTGCCTGCACCTATAATAACAGGAGATCGGGTGGATGGTGACTTGTTGATGGTGCCAGTGCACAGACTGGACCTCCTCTTGATACATGCATGTGTAGTTTTTGGCGAAGTCCATTACAACAGCCAGTGTATCAGCCGGGAATGGCTTGGCAGTTCTTATCTTTTCGAACTGCTTGTGCTGCCAAGTGGCCCGAAATAAATGCTCTGAGAGAAAGTTCACCTGGACTACCAGCTCTCTGATTACATCAGCAATGTGACCGCTTTCTTTCACCGACAGCTTTCTTGCGGTTTCTTTTCCCGCCACGGACACTGTCTGGCTTTTCCAAGCGTACCAGGTGACGGTGGTGGTGTGTTCCTGTAATGGAGCAAGAAACTCTTCCAACAGCTGTGCTCCACAATCTCCACACTGTCTGCACGCACAATCCTTTTGTCCACCACAGACAGTTACTTCCACGGCATGATAAACATGCCGAATGCGACACTCAGGATGACTCTGTGCAGCAATGTCATTAATTGTGTTTATTTTCAATTGTGCATTTGTGCTATGTTCACACAGGCACTGTCGCAGGCTATTGTTAATCATTCTTCTAATATGCAGTGGCCTGCATTTTGCAAAGGTAGAAAATGCTGCATAGCCACCTTCCTGGATATATTGCTCGTGCAGGTCTTTCATAGGCTTGTCCACAATAAGTTGGGCTTTCCCTGACTTTTTGCTGAGAGAGAGTCTGGAACAACTGTAGCATTTCGTTCAAGAAAGTCCTGAACCCCTTGTATTATGTCTTGGCTTTTTTCCTTCCTTTTATTTTTCTTCACCTTGATCCAGCGAATAACTGCTTTTCTGTTGATGTCCAACAGTCTGGACCTTGCAGCAGAGGAGAGTCCATATTTATGAGTAATGTTCATTACCACAGTCCTTATGATTCCACTCTCATGATCGGACTTGTTTTTCAAGCTTTGCGTCATATCCTTCAACATGCTGCCGAGTTTTGCGTTCTCCATATTCGGCTGCAGCTGATTGATCGCTGCTCTTTTTTGTGGCGATGCTTTGTCTCTGAGCTGCAGCCATGTCTCAGCGTAATGGTTTGGATTTGATGGCATGCTCCTCTTTGCTCTGTGATGAGCTACTTGTTGAGATACTGGACTCTGTACTGGTGGACTGGAGCTACAGGAAGATGGAAGTTCAGACTGACATGCAACAGAAACTTGCTTCTCTGCCAACTTGGCAGCTTCCTTCATCTGTTTTTGCTCTTGCTGTTGGTGCCTCTTTTTTCTGTTGACAGCTGCCCTTTTTTGAGGAGTCCAGTTAGCCCGTTCTCTTTGCTTGGACAGCTTCCATTGTTCTCTTCTTTTTTTCACTGTCCTCATCTTGGGGAGTTTTCCTTTTATTTGTGCTGCCATCTAATTTTTCCTGCTTCTTCCTCTCCCTCATCTTGGGGAGTTTTCATTATATTTGTGCTGCCATCTAATTTTTCCTGCTTCTTCCTCTCCCTCATCTTGGGGAGTTTTCCTTTTATTTGTGCTGCCATCTAATTTTTCCTGCTTCTTCCTCTCCCTCATCTTGGGGAGTTTTCCTTTTATTTGTGCTGCCATCTAATTTTTCCTGCTTCTTCCTGTCCCTCATCTTGGGGAGTTTTCCTTTTATTTGTGCTGCCATCTAATTTTTCCTGCTTCTTCCTGTCCCTCATCTTGGGGAGTTTTCCTTTTATTTGTGCTGCTCTCTAATTTTTCCTGCTTCTTCCTGTCCCTCATCTTGGGGAGTTTTCCTTTTATTTGTGCTGCCATCTAATTTGTCCTGCTTCTTCCTGTCCCTCATCTTGGGGAGTTTTCCTTTTATTTGTGCTGCCCTCTAATTTGTCCTGCTTCTTCCTCTCCCTCATCTGGGGGAGTTTTCCTTTTATTTGTGCTGCCCTCTAATTTGTCCTGCTTCTTCCTCTCCCTCATCTTGGGGAGTTTTCCTTTTATTTGTGCTGCCTCTAATTTGTCCTGCTTCTTCCTCTCCCTCATCTTGGGGAGTTTTCCTTTTATTTGTGCTGCCCTCTAATTTGTCCTGCTTCTTCCTCTCCCTCATCTTGGGGAGTTTTCCTTTTATTTGTGCTGCCCTCTAATTTGTCCTGCTTCTTCCTCTCCCTCATCTTGGGGAGTTTTCCTTTTATTTGTGCTGCCCTCTAATTTGTCCTGCTTCTTCCTCTCCCTCATCTTGGGGAGTTTTCCTTTTATTTGTGCTGCCCTCTAATTTGTCCTGCTTCTTCCTCTCCCTCCTCTTGGGGAGTTTTCCTTTTATTTGTGCTGCCCTCTAATTTGTCCTGCTTCTTCCTCTCCCTCCTCTTGGGGAGTTTTCCTTTTATTTGTGCTGCCCTCTAATTTGTCCTGCTTCTTCCTGTCCCTCCTCTTGGGGAGTTTTCCTTTTATTTGTGCTGCCCTCTAATTTGTCCTGCTTCTTCCTCTCCCTCATCTTGGGGAGTTTTCCTTGTATTTGTGCTGCCCTCTAATTTGTCCTGCTTCTTCCTGTCCCTCCTCTTGGGGAGTTTTCCTTGTATTTGTGCTGCCCTCTAATTTGTCCTGCTTCTTCCTCTCCCTCATCTTGGGGAGTTTTCCTTGTATTTGTGCTGCCCTCTAATTTGTCCTGCTTCTTCCTCTCCCTCATCTTGGGGAGTTTTCCTTGTATTTGTGCTGCCCTCTAATTTGTCCTGCTTCTTCCTGTCCCTCATCTTGGGGAGTTTTCCTTGTATTTGTGCTGCCCTCTAATTTGTCCTGCTTCTTCCTCTCCCTCATCTTGGGGAGTTTTCCTTGTATTTGTGCTGCCCTCTAATTTGTCCTGCTTCTTCCTCTCCCTCATCTTGGGGAGTTTTCCTTGTATTTGTGCTGCCCTCTAATTTGTCCTGCTTCTTCCTCTCCCTCATCTTGGGGAGTTTTCCTTTTATTTGTGCTGCCCTCTAATTTGTCCTGCTTCTTCCTCTCCCTCCTTGTGGCCATTCTGATCCTGGCCATTTCACTGTTTCTTTTCCTTTCCTCTTCATCTGCCATTATTTCCTGTCTGTACAACTGGCTTTTTTTCTTGCTTTTTTCCTACATGTTCTGCATACTTTTCATCATTCAGCTCAAGTCTCTTTCTGTAATCTTTGTTTATTTCACTTGCTGTTTTTCTTTTCCTACTTTTGGGTGGGGTAGGGGATGATGGAGATGGAAAGGACTGGGAGGGGGTCATGGGATGGGATGCCTCAGAACCAGGGGGTGGCTGGCTTGGTGCAGCAGATACTTGTTTCTGCTTCAGGCATGTGCTCTTCCTTAGTGATCCTTCGCCTTCTTCCATGACTATAATAACAACATAAACCTCATGTATCAGTTCTATAATATTGACGTCATGTGCATAGATGCCAGATTTATTTCATGTATTTCATTGTTATGCAACAGATAAATTGTGATATAGCAGTGATATAGTTCAGGAATCTACATCAGGATGTTCTTTCGCATGTGGTGGGGAGACTAAAATAGGCCATAACTCCTTTGTGAAAAGAACAAAGATTTTGAAAAAAAAAACCATTCATTACTTTAAAAAAATAACAACCACTACGTGTCATACAAACCATATTTGTTATATTTGCTGTGGTTGTAACACAGACACTAAACATTCTGGTGTCATGGTTACAACCATGATATCAAATTCATGCTTTCCCCAATTAAAAAATAATGCTGTACAAAGAGTTAAGAAAATGAACGAAGAATAGTCTGAAAATCGTCCAATGGAGTATAACATGTTGAACAAAAATAATCTTTCAAATATGAAACAAACAAAAAAAAAGGCAAAATCTGTCGGCAGTTCTTGGTCGTAACACGACCCTGATCAGCGTGACGTCAGGTTTACGACCATGAGTATTTTGATAATGCAACTGAAATAATTTAATCTGCGCTAACAACATGGCAGAGACTTGCACGCAGAATAGTATGAAACTCACTTAGCAAAGTACATCCAGACGTTTCAGTCTGATAATTTTACAAAAGAAAAAGAGATTTATTCTTTTCTCAGCCCTTCAAGAGCCTCTCGTTTGTATCTTGACCCCGTTATCTGTGACGTCGATTTTACAACCACGACTACAACAATACCCTACACCGGTTTAATTCAATCTGCAATAATCGTGAGGCAGAAATTTGCATACAAATGAAATCAAATTCACTAAACGGACTAGTCGCAGACGTTGCAAACGGTAAACACAGTAATTAATGAGAAAATGACGAAAAATTATGTTCAATGCTCAGCAAAAGCTTCTCATTTGTATCACGACGCCGATTTTGTTGATGTCGAGTTGACGACCATGAGTTTTGCCACATGATGCTTGATTTCAATCAGTTAATACAAGAAAATCGAATCCGTTTGAATGCAAGGTTAGTTACAAAACATTCTGCATTCATCATACAACCTACTGGAGACAAATACTTATACATAAACTACTCATATTATTGGCAAAAATGTCCATCAGTATCTATAAAAGACGCTGTCTATTTCTTTACAAATAATATTTGACAGAGAACTCAAACTAAGAGATGTTAGATACTTATCTTGGTTACATATGCATTCATTATGGATAAACTTTTTTTTTTTTTTTTTTTTTTTTTTCCACACACTTTATTCAAGAAATAATGCATACAATGATACACACGAAGGATGCGGGGTGGGGATGGAGGGTTGAAGAAAACATCTGGCATAAATCTCTATAACTTAAGATTAATATTCTACAGAATGTAAGTAGATGAAAGTGACAGACGGACAGACGGAGAGATAGTCCTAAAAAAATAATAATAATAATAAAAAAATAAAAATAAAATAAAATAAAATAAAATAAATAAATAAATAAAAAACAAAAAGAAAGAAAGAAAAGTCAGGCACTTTTATATATCTTTTTACTTCATGTGCACAGTCTTTGGTAATAAAAATTATCTTAATGCTTTTTAAAGACAAAAACAAATTCGTGTCTTATGGATATATTATGGATATCCGGAAAAGATGAGTTTAATTGAAAAGAAAGATGGGTTTAATTGAAAAGATCTTCATAATTTTGCCATTTTGAGATAAATTTTTCAATGGTGCCTCGGAGAATATGTTCTCCTTTCTCTATAAGATATTCATTATGGATAAACTTTATTCTCTTTGCTTGTTTGTTTGCTTGCTTGCTTGTTCTATTATTACTATGGTTTAGGTATATGGTGACATAACTATGTATACATGTTTTATATGCTTGTCGCTCTCGCTGTCTCTCTGTAAACATCCTCCCTCTCTATTCCTCATACACACACACACACTTACTCACACACTGTATCTCCCCAACCTCTCTGTCTGTTTGTCACTCTGTCTGCCTGCATGTCTGTCTGTCTCCCCCTCCCCTCCTCTCTCTCTCCCTATCTTTCTCCCTCCCTTTCTGTCTGTATCTCCTTTTATTATCCACAAGTCTGTTGCACTATACTGCAGTGTATGTTCTAGTACTTACATACCTCTTCGTATAAGAACCTACTCAGTTTGCCCATTCAATAAAAATGTCAGGCGACATGTGTGAAAATGACTTTGGGGGGGGGGGGGGGGGGGGAGGGGGGGGGGGGGACTGAAAGAAAAGGAAGTAATTAACAGTCTTTTGTTTTGTTCATTTTTGTTCTCTTTGTATGATATGCAGCACATTATGAGAGTGACAGTGTCAGTATACCACACATGAGGACATGTACAAAGCCAGACACTTTGTATCAAACGGCAAAAACATTAAAATCAGCAAACATATGTCCATTTGTAAGAGAACAGACAGGACTATGCATGGTGTGTGGGAGATTGATTTACAACAACAAACAACAACAACAACAACAAAAAAGAGGAAAAAGACAGTGGTCATAAAAAAGACAGCCTACTCAAAAAAGCTAGTAGTGGAAATTTTTTTTTCTTCCACTTTTTGGGGTTTTTGGGCAGATGAAGAGGACAGTGTAAAGTGCCAAAAAATGAAGAGGTGGATTTCGGCCGTAGGAAAAAAAGAACAGAAAAAAAAAGAATAAATTACCACCTTTGGTGATCCAAAATTTGCTTTGAAGATGGACAGCTTTGTTTCGTTCACCAGACCCTTTGTTCACCAGACCCTCAGACAGACTTGCCTGCAGGTGGAGACAGCTTAGGTTTTGGAGACGGTGGAGGTCGCCTTTTAATCTCCACACTTGATTGGACTCCTCTCTGTCCAATGCCTGCAGTCATCTTGAGACACCTGCACAGAAAACACAATTAACAGAGAAATCCAACGACAATGTTAACCCTGTAAATACCAAACACACACACACACACACACACACACACGCGCGCGCGTGCACGCATACACACACATGCACATACGCACACACCCATCACCTCATCTCCCACCCTTCAAGTGGTCCAATGTCTTCTTCAGCAGTCCTCCAACATCTGCACAGAAAACACAGTGAGTTAGCATATGCCCCCCAAATGTTGCCCCTGTGAACACACACACACACACACACACACACACCCTTCCCCTCCCTGTCACCCTTCCCTTCTTCTTCTTCCCTCCTCTCCCATCTCCAGCTCCCCCCCTCCCCACCCCACCCCCTCCCCCCCTTTGCCTCCCTTTCCCTTCTTCCCTAACACCTCTGTCTCCCCATCCACTTCTATAATCTCTACCTCAAAACAAAACAAAAATGCACACACTCGTCTCACGTTCAGCTCTCCTCTTTGTCCACTGTCTGTAGTCATCCTGAGACACCTACATAAAAAAGCACAACAAAGGTAATGCAGAAACCCAAGAATAATGTTATCTCTGTAAATAACACACACACACACACACACCACCACACACACACACACCCATACACACACACACACACCTACCTCATCTCATCACCAGCCCTCCAAATAGTCCTAGATCGTCCTCAGCAGTCTTGCAACACCTGCACAGAAAACAGAATGAGCTAGTATATGTCCCCAACAATGTTGCCCCTTTTAGCGGGGGTTCTATGTTGAAAAATCATGCACTTCACGCAACAAGCACCAAATTTGCCAAAGATGGCCAGTTTTATGTCCTGAATAAAACCTGATTTAGAGCCACCATGAAAATTTGTATAAACGTGTTTTTTGGGCATTTTTCAAAATGGCTGACACAAAAATTGGAATATATTTTGCATAATTGTTATTTAATGCTACAAACACCAAATCTGGCTGAGAAGGACAATTTATGCTTGAACATAACCAGATACAGGTCTATGTAAAAAATTTTAAAAAAAGAGGAAAAATTTGTGTATTTGAGCAATTTCAAGATGGCCGCCAGCAAAAAAGGGAGTCGTATGCTGTACAGTCATTCATTTTTCACCCATAACCCAAATAAGTTTTTAAAAATAATAAATAAATAAAAATAATAATAAATAAATGAAAAATAAATAAAAAGTAAATAAAAAAGTAAATAAAAGAATATTAAAGATATAAATGAATGATTAAATAAATGACAATTTTAATGGGTGTGGATGGTGATGATAGTAGTTATGTGTGGGTAGTTGTATGTGGGGGTGTGGGTAATGATAGTAATGATTGGAAGAGAATGGAAAATGAACAAAAGGGTGGTAAGAATATCGTTAGGAGGGGGGAAAAAGGGGGGGGGGCAGAAATATGGAGGGGGGGGGGTGGAAACGGGGGAGAGGGAGAGAGAGGAAAGAGTTCACATCTCTCCCCCCAACACAAACGTATGTGTGGGGTGGGGGTGAGAAATTCAGGCAAATAGTGTTGTTGGGGGAAAAACAAGGTGGGATGGGAGGGGGGAAGAGAGGGGGTATGGGTGAATTATGGTCAAAAGAGACTAACTGTGGGGAGTTTTCACACACAATACACACCATTCTCTCTCTTCTCTCTCTTCTCTCTCACACATACAAACCCATTCTCTTCTCTCTCTCTCTCTCACCACACACCCCTTCTCTCTCTCACACACACACACACATACACCCATTCTCTCTCTCTCTCTCTCTCTCTCTCTCACACACACACACACACCCATTCTCTCTCTTCACACACACACATACACACCCATTCTCTCTCTCTCTCTCTCTCTCACAACACACACACCCATTCTCTCTCTCTCTCTCTCTCTCTCTCTCTCTCTCACACCACACACAACACACTATATATATATATATATATATTGTTTGTTTGTTTTTTAAATGATGATGATGATCATTGTCATAAGTGGATACTGTAGGAATAAGGTCATTGTGATAAGTGAAATAATGTGGTGGGCATTGTTAATACTGCTGGTTCAGAAGAGGGTGGATGGGGAGGGGGGGGGTTGTGGGTGGATGACTGATAGGTGATGATCATGGATCATTCGAGATCAACAGTACTGTAGGATGATGATCATTGTTATGTAAGTTGGATAATGTTGTGGCATTGGTGTAATAGTGCGGTTGGGGAATGAAGGAGGTAAACATGATTGATGGATGATGTTATTGTATGTGTGAGTGTGATTCACAGTAGTGTGGGATGATGGTCATTTACAAAAGTGGAATAGCACTGGCTTAGTATGTTAATGCCAGTTGGGGGAATAGGGAAATATGCTATGACTGATGGATGATGATCATTATCATAAGTGAGATCTACAGTTCTAACAGGATATGATCATTGTCATAAGTGAGATAATTTGGTGGCATTGGTGTGATAATGCTGACTGGGGGGGAAAAGGAAAATGAACTGATGATTTATGGATTAGTTTGAATCATTCCAGCTCTTTTCCTTTCCCACGACCTCTCCTCCATCCCTTTCTCTCTATACCCCTCCCTCAATTTCCCCATCCCACCTTATTCTTATGTACATCTCGTGTACATAAAAAGCATATCTAGAACATACATCACATGTAGAGCATGATATAATATACCCCAAACACCATCTCCACATATACATATATATATTATTTTTCCCCTCATACACACCTCAAGTGCCCCCTTCAAGAATAAGACTCCTCATCTACCACTCTCTCACTTTCTTTTACACACTCTCAAGTGCCCCTTCCAAACGTAAGACTCATTACCACTCTCTCTTTTTCTATGCCCCCTTTCCAAACATAATCTACCACTCTCTCTTTTTTCCATCTCTGCTTTGTTTGTCTTTTCCCTCTATCTGCCTTTCTTTTTCCTCGAGGCAGGCACGCACAGGTACACACACACACACCACACACACACACACACACACACACACACACACACACACACACACACACACGGGGCACGTATGCAGGCACACATGCTCACGCAGGCGTGCTCACATACACACACACAAATCTTCAAAGACATTTATATACATAATCAACTTCTCTTGTCCAATGTGTTGTCATCAGAAAATAATTTTAGCTTACATTCGTTTTGCTTGATAATATACTGCGGGCACCTTGCGCTAAGAAATCGTCTGCAATTTTGGCTCATCTTTTTTTTATTTATTTCTCAAATAAAAAACATTTTTGAAGTGGCTTCAAATCTGAAATCAATTATAACATTGTAAAGAACAATATAAAAAAAAGTGCTGTGTTGTTGCACGAAGTGCACAATTCTGGTTAATTCTGCAACATAGAACCCCCGCTATGTGAACAACACACTCTCTCACATATGCCAAAAACCTCCCCCCCCAACCCCCCCCCCTTTTCCCTCCCCGCCTCCCCACCCCTCCCCACCCCCCACCACCCCCATCCCGCCCACCCCCCGCCTCCCCCCCCACCCCCCCCCCCCCCCCCCAGCCTCCCCACCCCGTCTCCCCCACCCCACCCCCACCCCCCTCCCCCCCCGTCTCCCCCCCCCCACCCCCCATTCCCCATCCCCCCTCGCCCTCCCCTGTTCTTCCAAGCTGTGTTCTTAAAATTAAAAAACTTCAACTGCTGTCAGCCTTTTTCTGAATTGTAAGAAACACAAATACCAAAACTACACAACACACACACCCAGACAACACACACAACCCCCAAAACCCCAAAGCAAGCTGCACGGTCTCCGAGCTCTTAATTGCCGACCGCCCTTGGCAAGATTTCACACACACACCAAAACCCCACACAACCACACAACACAAAACCCCCACACCACAACAAAACCCCCCCACA
>JAMYXO010002165.1:0-15000 GCA_033310375.1 Conus canariensis
CTCTCTCTCTCTGTTTTCTTTCCTTTTACGGAAACCTGCGCACCAGACAATCTGGATGAGATGGTTTACCACTTGCCGTTCTTCACACTGCAAGCAACACTTTTCTAGCTGATAACGGGTGATCAAAAATATGTATTCCACCATTCTGTATTATAATCATCATCTACTAGAAAAATTTCACTTTCTTCCATTATCATAGTTTTGAAGCTCTGAAACAATTCATCGATCTAGATTTTATTTGGACATGCAGATTTTCTTTTTGCTAACTTTTGCAAATTCCAGAATGTCTGTTGACAAGCAACGAAGTTCATTTATCAATCTATCATTGTGTTCTTTCTTCTTCTTTTCATTTGAAATAAAAAGTATCTTTCAATGCAGAGCGAACAAGGGACATACCTGATAAAAGAGTAGACAGACAGGCAAAATAACAGACAGGGATGTCAATAGTCAGACTGACAAACGGACGGGGGACGGGTGGACAGACAAACAGACACACAGAAGAAAAATAGAAAAAAACAAATGAGTGCGCTTGTGTGTCGGTATGCATACATCCTCTCTTCTGTTGCTGCCAGTGTTCAGAGCGCCCAAGAAATATGTGCATGCATGTCCATAGACCTTTCATGTGTATGCAAATGTGCACACGTTCTATGCATCATCAATCAAGCATGAGGGGGTGCGCTCTGAGGGTGGTGCGTAGATCAGGCCCCTGTTGAGTGCCGTCCACGGGCTTGAAACCTAACGCACCATGATCCCACGGCTAAAGAGATGTGGTGCATATATTGACCAATCCTCAGGCAGTTACCCATCTTCAGTGACTCTGAACCTGAACTGAAACATTCCCCTGCGCTCTCCTTCTTCTTCATTGTCTTACGAGGCTGCTCGGTCAGATTAACTCTTCCGCCCCTGACCCGTCCTATCCTGACGATTGCATCAACCACACAGACTTCAGTAGAGGTGACATTTTTCCACTGGAAGGACACCTTAGGTAAAGTCAATTTCCATGACCTGCTGAATCGACATCAATGATTGATTTAGGATTCCAAGGGGCTGTGTGTTGGCATTACGTCTGACACGAAAATAACTCCGCCCTGTCTCTGCCCTTTGAAGTAATCCCTCATGGCCTAGACGGGTGTTAAACACGCGGTTGCTTTACTAAAAACACGATGTCACGTGTGTGTGTGTGTGTGTGTGTGTGTGTGTGTGTGTGTGTGTGTGTGTGTGTGTGTGTGTGTGTGTTTTTGTTTGTTTTTTTTGTTTGTTTGTTTTTCGTCACGAACTCTCTGTCTGTCTCTGTCTCTATTCACCTGTGCTTTAAAGCTCTCCTCTCTCTCTCTCTCTCTCTCTCTCTCTCTCTCTCTCTCTCTCTCTCTCTCTCTCTCTCTGTATGCGTGTGTGTATGTGTGTGGTGTGTGTGTGCGAGCGTGCGCGCGCGCGTGTGTGTGTGTGTGTGCGCGCGCGCGCGTGCATGTCCTCTCTCGAATAATACATGTCATACATTGAAGTTTTTTTTTTACATTTCTGTTTTATTGCAAGGCGCTGAAGTGAAAAGTTTCGCCAAACTCAATGAACACAAGAGCTCTGCTGCTGAATCATTGATGCTGTTGCACAGGCAGCATGTGTGGGCATGTTTTCCTCTGTGAGTGCTGCCAGTACATAAAGCAACGCTCTGTGATGCCTTGGGCTCAGCAGCGGAACGCTGTGACCAGCAGCGGGCGGACTTCAGAGAGGTTTGTTTCCTCTTGTAGTTGTCATGGGAGTTGTCTGAGGGGTCGCTTTCTATGGGAGTGTTTGTGTACATGCTGTTTCAGCTGCTAGAAGTTTCTGGTTGTAGTCTATGGCATGTCCGCTGTGTGATCATAATAGGTATAGCACCTCCTCTGTGGGGATGCCGGGGGGAATTTTTCAGGAACCCTGTGCCTGTTGACTTACCCTTGTCTTCTGTTCACCCTCTCCGACATTTACTTTTCTTATTCCCATCCTCCAAGCACACGCGCACCACACACACACACACACACACACACACACACACACACACACACACACACACACACACACACACAAGGGGATGCGGTGGGGTGGGAAGATGGGTAATTAACTAATTAAATTGTTGTTATTGTGTTATTGTTATTGTTACACACACACACACACACACACACACACACACACACACACACACACACACACGCACACACGCACGCACGCTCGCGCACACACACACACACACACACACACACACACACACACACACACACATATACACATACATACATATATATATATATATATATATACATGCGCGTGCGCGTGCACGCACGCAGCAGAGAGAGAGAGAGAGAGAGAGAGAGAGAGAGAGAGAGAGAGAGAGAGAGAGAGAGACAGACAGACAGACAGACAGACAGACAGACAGACAGACAGACAGACCGATAGACAGACACACAGACAGAGACAGAGACAGTGAGTGGGAAGGGGGAGTCACACACTATGTCAGAGAAACGGAGAAATAGAGACAGACAGACAGAGAGGGATTGGGGGTCTACAGAAAACAATACTGAAACATTCAACTGGCGTTACATTTTCACAGCAGTAGTGCCAATGATGCACGTGGAACTTTACAATAGTTATAAGTAAATTAGAAAACCATTGAATGTCCTATGGTGGTCAAAAGCCCAGTAAGTGTTCAATGGTTTTACTTCTCTGGAATCCAGCATTAGCAATGAGGGATCCAAAGGAGAAATCCTCTCAACGGCCGCAATGACATGAGAACTGTCCAAAACAGAAAGCAGCACAGAAGGGCAATGACATCTCCATGAAACACAAAATCAGGCTCCTGCGTACATTGTTCTATTCAGGACGCAGTATGCATGTGGGACATTGACCCTAGCAGCGGATCTGGACAGAAGAATCGAAGCCATGAAAATGGAGGGTCTCCATAAGATAGTTTCAAAACGTAGTGACTGAGGGCGGAAAATGAAGCAAAATTTAGAAAGAAAAGCGGTTTAGTTACCGCCACAGATACAGAAAAAACAGAGAACAGGACAAAACACAATGCATTTCGACCTCTTGGGTCTTCTTCAGGCAAAAACAAACAACAATTAGGACAGTGAAAACGAAGAACGAGAAAACACTTATCTTCTCATCTTCGGCTCAAAATGGCTGTTGGATGATTTTTTTGCGCCGAATATGAGAAGAGTGGTTTCTCGTTCTTCGTTTTCACTGTCCTTATTGTTGTTTGTTTTTGCCTGAAGAAGCCCCAAGAGGTCGAAACGCATTGTTTTGTCCTGTAATCTGTTTGTCTGTGTCTGTGGCAGTAACTAACCCCTTTTCTCTTTAAGATACTTACCATCATATGTACAACGAACAAGAGTGTGAAATCGTTAAGCAACACTCCAAATCATACGAGGATCTGTTGCCATCGGTTTGGAAAAGAAAACTACGTTGGTGTGGCCATGCAACAAGTTCCAGTGACATAGTTTAAAAACAACACCCTAGGAAAAGGATGCGGAGAACTGAACCATGCATTCACAGATCTGGGAATGAAATCGTGTGTCAGCAACCCATGTCGTTACTAATGCATATAATATGAATGTGCCGCTTTGTGTGTATAGAGTGGCAGGTGACGAGTACATACGTCTGCATTCTACACTTCATTCCGTGTTCCTGATCATCACCAGGACATTCTACCCCAGATCAATTAATTCCTTGATGATACCATCGGACTTGTCCGAGAACTGCATGCACATGTTTACACGTAGAAAGAAACACGTATCAACTCCTCATCTTCACTCGTCATCCGATCTCTTTCCACAACTTGGTTTCTACAATTACACTCTGCCACGGCAGTGACGACAAAGCCATCAGCTGCGAGTCAGACCATCACAGGAGGTGTCATTTCGCGTGAGGGCAGAAAGCGCCATCTCAATTCCATAACGTGGCCATTAGCATCAATAATTGAACACCAACAGCAGCAGGTTCTCTGGTCGTCAGTCTGGTAGGAAGACAATTACATTGCTTGTGCCTATCTTCTCATTCTCCCTTCACTGCCTGGGTGTCATACACGGATGCTTCGTGTATAGACACTTAAAAAATTGTGCAGGTGTGAGTGAGTGTGTGTGTGTGTGTGTGTGTGTGTGTGTGTGTGTGTGTGTGTGTGTGTGTGTGTGTGTGTGTGTGTGTGCGCGCGTGTGTGTGTGTGTGAGTGTGTGCACACGCGCGCGCACGTACGCGCGTGTGCATGTGTGCACGTATGTCTTTGTGCTTGTGTGTGTGTGTGTGTGTGTGTGTGGTGTGTGTGTGTGTGTGTGTGTGTGTGTTTCTTTTTCTGTAAGGAGTGGTTGGAAGGGTGAACATGGGAAAGGGCGAGGAGGGGTTTGGAGAGAGAGAAAGAAGGAAGGCTATGCACGTCCACATGACAGTGTATTTCTGCGGGTGCTTTCACAGTTACCACAGCTTTGATGCAGAGAACCGAACCATGCATTCACAGACCTGAGAACGTAAGTCTGTGTCAGCAACCCATGTCGTTACTAATTCAATCACACATCCAATATAAATGTGCCACTTTGTGTGCATACGGAGGCAGCCGTCATTCCTGTCCATGACGACCACCAGACCATCCTACTCCAGATCTGTTCATTCCTTGATGATGTCAACAGACATATACGAGAACTGCATGCGCATATTCGCACGTGGTATTAAGACACATGCGAACCACTCATCGTCACTCGCCATCCCAGCTACCTCTTTGTAGACATTGGTTCCTACAATCATACTCTGCCACGGCAGTGACGCCGATGCCATTGGCTGCGAGTCAGACTGTTACAAGAGGTTTAATTTTGTGTGAGGGGGATAAAGCTCCATTTCAATTCCATGACGTGGCCATTAGCATCAATAATTGATCAACAACAGCAGCAGGTTCTCTGGTCGTCAGTCTGGCAGAGCGACAATTACATTGCTTGCGCCCATCTCCTCATTCTCCCTTCACTGCCTGGATACACGGATGCTTTGTGTATAAACACTTCAAAAAATAGTGCAGGTGTGAGTGTATGTGCGAGTGAGCGAATGAGTGAGTGTGTGTGTGTGTGTGTGTGTGTGTGTGTGTGTGTGTGTGTGTGTGTGTGTGTGTGTGTTATTTATTTATTTTCGTAAGAAGTGGGTTGGAAGGGTAAGCATGGGAAAGGGCGAGGAGAGGTTTGGGGGGAGAAAGAGGGAAGGCTATGCACGTCCACATGACAGTGTGTTTCTGCAGGTGCTTTCATAATTACCACAGCTTTGATGCAGAGAACCAAAGCACGCATTTACAGACCTGTGAACGACATAATGTGCCAGCAATCCATGTAATTACTAATGCAATCACACATCTGTCACGGTCGCTAAGCCGGACGACCCTACCACCCCTACCCACGCCTATCACACACTAGGTCAGACAACACAGCACACTAACACAGTTTTACAATCACGCACGCTTCTTTATTTCACACACACTCCATGGCGCCACCACTCACGCACATCCACAACTGCACACAAGTATCCCAATTCCCGCTGACTCACCCTACTCTACTATAAAGACCTGGAAGACCCTAACCTAACCTAAAACACCAGTTGCGGTATATCACTGTGACCTGGGGACACAGCGATAGCCCGCACACGTGGTGACTAACTACTAGGGACAAGGATTTACCAAAGGGACTCTAATCTCTTAACGACTGCTACCACCCACACCTCTCCCCAGGACTCACCCTTCTCTTTTAACCCGGGACCACTACCAAACTGGTCGCTGCGTCCCTAAGGGAGGCAACGACAAGTACCCTACACTGTGCCGGCCACTACGTCCTAAACGGAGGCAGTAGCTAACACCCCTAACCCTACTGCCTAACGCTACAACCCCTTCTATCACAAACATGGGACAACCCATCCCGGCCCGGAAAGCTCCAGTCCTCGGCGCTGTACGTGGCCCCTCACAGGCTGACACCTCCCCGGAAGACTCTGCACCCCGGCGCTGACCGTGGCTCCTCCGCGGGCCGACACCCTCCCCGAAGACTCTGCACCCCGGCGCTGACCGTGGCTTCCCGCAGTCTGACTCCTCCCTGCGATGGGCACGACACCCAACGTACACACACCAGACGCCCTCTCGACGGGTCCGGGGCTCGTAGGACGCCTCCTCCTCTGAAGGCCCCGCCGGACACCAAGGGTGGAAAAGGCCTGGTGCAGCGCCCTCCCACAGGACGCCTAAACAGGGACGAGGAACCAGTGCCGGAGAACTCCCGGAAGAGCACCGGTAGCTGGAGGAGAGCTGCCCCACAGAAGGCAGACGGCCTGGGTGGTCTCCTTCTCCCGGAAAAACAACAGGCACTGGAAAGCGCCGCTCACCTGCCGGCACGCGGCAGTGGACTGCGGTGGTCTGGCCCCAGCCTCAGGACGGAACAGGATACCTGCTGACACAACTGTAGGCCACTACTGTAGTGTTGCTACTACCCGAGTCATCAAGGCACACAGGCTACTTGGTAAAGCTTTAACTCTCCATCTCCCTTGCCTACTTCCCACTCGGGCATGAGAGTGACCCCATGAATTCCGAACACATCCCCCAACCCATTACTCACTTTGGGGTTATCAGACCCATTTCATGCCAACCCTTACAACAGCAGTAAAACAATATTCTCTCTGAGCCAATCCACGCTATTACATATGAAATTATGAATCACACCCAAATCTCGGAAAAGAAAAGAAAACTAAGCGATCCCAATGCGGACTTCACGGGTCCCCTTAGGACATACTAAATAATCTAGGAAATGGGCAATTTCACAAGGAAACGTCTCCACCCAATAACCAGTAGTAATACACATCTCTCGGAGAAAAAAAACTTATCAATTCCATCGGTTTACAGTTCCAGCATGTTCACACAAGAGAATCGGCTCGCAGCCACAATCCTTCACATTCTTACCCCTCTTTGCACCGTCAATTATAATCATATATCCAAAACATCATGATTTGTTTGCCACAATTTCCATCCAGCACCTCACTCTCATGTCATCTCTTGTCAGATAACCCAGTGGTTAATCCTTGTCATGTCAACACAACCACACTTCATACAATATTACATGCTGCACATCATCCGTTTTTATCCTATCGACTGCTAAGCTACTCGCCTTAAACTTCACCTTCCCCTTCTTTCCGACTACTAAATTTCATAATGGGACTGTCTCCCCACAACCTAAGACATCTTTCTCTAACCCCGTTCTGTCACAAACACATACATCCCTGCATGTGTGACGACTGTCACTTGTATTACAAAAACTTCTACCCTATGGACTCACTATCCTGTACCAAATGCGAACGTCACAGATACAGTCCGCACGCGCACGACACCCGCGTCGAGAACCCTGACTCGTAACGAAAGTGACAAGACACCAATATAAGTTGAATAGTCACGACCGTACTCCAGTATAAACCACTCGACCATAAATTGGCCTTAGCCCTACTACACAGTTAACCGATTCCAATGCTGTGCAGGTCAACTCTGAAATCGTTAATCAATTTCAACGAACTCCTACTATTTACAATTGAGATTGAGCACAATCATCAAACCCCTCTATGATTCACGCAGACACATCTGCACCTGACTCATATTATGATCCTCAACAAAATGCAACCTCGTACTACCCTCTTATTGAACCCACTGACATTACCATGAACTAACCACAAACAATATCTACATCACTGTCCATCAACGGTCATTATATTGAACCCACATTGTCTAGCCAAACTGTCCTGAGGAAATCGAACTCAGGAACCACTATGTACATTACTTACAAAAATATACAGGAAAGAGGTAACAACACAAACCGGCTGACAACAAATTCCAATCACGGAACCAAGACAACATCATACCAGACAACCAGTATACGCAACGAACACCATACAACTAATCCCAACCTGAGACAACTACAGTACAACTCGCCATAATACAAGACAACACAACGAACTACAGCACAACGAACCTAACAGATCACCAACCTGGACATACAGACGATCAACCACACCAGTTCTGCAACTGGCTGACAGTGGCTGCTAACAAGGACGACACCGACTCAGCACAGGCCAAGGGCACCCAACCCCGACGAGGACCTGGCACTAACTATATGACTCGAAGTCACTCTTCAAAAACTACCGGCGCTGCCGCCGCACCTACAAGGAGTACGTCCACTCCGACGAACACCAGGGACCGAAGTGAAGCTACCCCAACGCATTCTGCCCTGGTCGGAATCAAGCGAACTCTACTCACCACACAAAACAACGATTGGTCAGAGCAGTGTATCCCTCCGCAGAGCTGACACGCCTGACCAACGGACTAGTTGTTGCTCGTGCAACAACACGACAATTTACCACAACAACTCACAGACTTGACAACACAACAACAGCCGATATCCTGCCCCGCCTTCTCTGGTATAGAACCAAAGTAATAAAAGGGTAACAGTCGGGAACGAAACCAACTTCCTCCTACCACTCCCTCAATAAATGAAGACTGGAATGAAAGAATATTGTATGTCCTATTTCCCCAGCCTCCTACCTAGCCTAATCTTTCTACCTAACCCTGAGGAACTTCACCTAACTCTAGCTAACTAAACCCCAACCTCACATACGCGCGAGCGCGCGTGCACGCACACACACACACACACACACACACACACACACACACACACACACACACACACACACACACTCGCACGCATACTCGCACACGCTCTCTATCTTGGACCACCACTACTCTTAAACACGTGGACGTACTAGTTTAGTACCCGCCGATCGGTGACACACCCCCCTGCCTAAGTTTTAACTACAGGTTAAAACCAACAACAACTTTCACTCGATCGGCGTTTTGGCCACACCCTACCTATAACAATCCAATTCTCTATCACTCATTCTGTCCTACTGTTACTTTTGATGCACTCCAAAACTTCCATCCCAACAACATCAACCTTTAAATACATCAACAACCACAGGTTACATCAATCAACCTGGTCTAACGCTGCTTCACACGACCTTAACGCAGGCACTTATAGGCAGCCGTTACACTACGCACTACATATAAATTTCATAACTGAGGGGGCTCTAATTACGCACAACTGCTGTGTAACACGTGCTACAAATACCACACCCTCAGTAACACTTTGCTACGCCATTCTCTACGAAAGATAACACATGCATAGCTTCGACAATGTCATCCTCTCACGACACAGGTTAATGGAACCCTCAGGTTTCCTTTCTCTCTCTCTCTCTCTCTCTCCTCTCTCTCTCTCTCTCTCTCTCTCTCTCTCTGGCAAGCGACTCAAGAAGTCTGCCGCCACATTGTCCTTTCCAGACACTGCCTGCACCGTAAACTGGAATGCCTGCAGCTGCAGTGCCCACCTTGTGATCCTCCCACTAGTACTCTAGACCCCACAGCTACCATCTTGGGTTTCGCCTTCAAGTCAAAATGTCGCTTGTACCTGCAAGCTGCCGTTGCCAAGTTCTCCTTTGCCAACCTGCACGTCTTAGCTATTTTGTTCCTCAGGTTGACGACGTACTCTGAAGCTGTGCAGAGCTCTTGCCTCTCGGGTTGCAACCACCGATCTCTCAGTATCTGCATGGGCCTGCGCATCAGTGGCATCCTTACAAGGGGAACTCTTGAGACTCTTCCCTTATCCACTGTACGCTGACACTGGACGCATGACTGGCAGTACCGACGAATGTCAGCATGCATGCCTGGCCAATAGAAATGGCGACCAACTCGCTCCTTGGTTCGGGTGGTACCTAAGTGACCAGACATGGGTACGTCGTGGGCTAGCTTCATCACCGTGGTCCGTAGTTCAGCTGGGACGCAGATCTGACTCGCTACGTCCTTGGGACCCTTAAACCGCCGGACCAGTACACCAGACTTCCGAGCGTACTCGACTCGTCCAAACTTGGTGTGGAAGTGCGTCCCTGCTTCACACGCACTCCGAGCCTTCCTCAAGGTTTCATCCTGGTCCTGCAACTGAATTAACTGCTGGGTAGAGGTGTTCAGAACGCATTCCTCGACGGGCAGTGGTACAGGTTCTTGCTGCTCCCTGGCTCTCTGCGCGCGTGTCTGCACTGCCCCTACCAGCGCCGGGTCTGCGTATACAGGCACACGTGTCCAACCGGGATCTCCTACTCTCTTTGCGAAGTTTCCGATCAGGACTTCCTGCACAGGGCTATTCATGACCAAAACCTCCAACTTCCCCGCGATGAATGGTGACTTCAACTCTACTACCGCCACAGGTAACACAGACCTACATCTGGATTCAGCCAACACTACTGGGACTGTCTCTCCTGTGTACGCATCTGCTGGTACTAACCACTTGGCCACTACGGTGTGTCCGGCACCAGTGTCCCGTAATCCATTGGCCGGAGACCCGTTAACTTCTACAATGCACGCAGGCTCGTACCGCTGCTCAGCGCATGGGCGACACAACGTAGGGACTACTCGAGCTTGGGGCTGGTCACAACAATGAACAGCTCCAACAGAATGGGGCTCAGGGCATTTCCTAGCGATGTGGCCTGGCTTCTTGCAGTTGAAACAAACTATGGTCGATCTAGGCCCTTCTGATCTCCTGTTCAGCTGCTGTAGTGCACCATCACTCTGTTGGGATCTCTGTGTGGGCTGGCTCCCTACTGTTTCGCGCCTATTACCCAGGTTGGGCTGGTTAACTGTTCGGTCTTGCCTCGCCTTCCTCCCCAGTCTTTTGGCCTCTGCCAAAACAGTAGCTTCCGTTGCAAGTTGTTCCACAGTTTTCGGGCATGTCTTCCGCACCTCAGTTGTGAACTCTGGAGACAATAGCTGATAAAACTGTTCCTGGAACAGCAGATCCTTTACGTCCTCTGCCACACTCTCATCCTTGCCCGCTGCCGCACACCAGAGGGAAAACCACCGCTTCATCCTTCCCAGCATCTGGCCGAAAGTCTCAGCAGCGTCCTTCTTGATGCTCCTGAACTTTTCCCGGTAGGCCTCAGCATCTAGCCTGAAGTGGCTTAACAGGGCGCCCTTTATCTGATCATAGTCGCCTAACTCATCCGCACTTAACCGCATCACCGCTTCTCTAGCCTTTCCTCTCAGCAGAGACATCAGACGTGTGGGCCATGAGGTCTTGCTCCACTTGCACATCTGGGCTACACGCTCAAATTGGGCGATGAAAGCGTCCACGTCGTCGTTCTCTCCTAACGGCTCAAGGTGGACATGCTTCGTTTCCTCCACCTCAATCAAGCGTTTCCTATGCGCTGCTTCATCTAAGGCCTGTCTCTCTTGTATGATTAGCTCTCGCTCTCTTGCCTCTAACTCGGCTTCATCCCTTCGTCTCTTGAGATCTAACTCGGCTTGCCGTGCTTGAGCTTCTATTTCCCTTATTGCCCTTTCTTCCTCCATCTTCTTCCTCTGCAGTTCCAGTTCCAGCTGTCTCGCTGCTTTCTCATCTTCGATCTTCTTCTGCTTCACCTCTAGTTCCCTCTGCCTAGCAGCTTTCTCCTCTTCTATCTTCTTCTGCTTCATCTCTAGTTCCCTCTGCCTAGCAGCTTTCTCCTCTTCTATCTTCCTCTGCTGCATCTCTAGCTCCCTCTGCCTAGCAGCTTCCTCCTCTTCTATCTTCCTCTGCTGCATATCTAGCTCCCTCTGCCTAGCAGCTTTCTCCTCTTCATCCCTCATCTTCTGCCTCACTTTCTCCTCCATCCGGAGCTCCAATTCTGCTTCTCTCGCCGTCTTCTCATCCTCATTACGTACTGAGTCTGTGACGAACTTGGCGAGGTCTCCCCAGCTAAACCCATCGCCGCTCCCAACTTGGCAAACTTTGCATAAGCCCCCGTCCCCTGTTCTCGATCCACCCCCGCTCCCTGGTCACTAACCTTAGGTTTGGTATCCGCCGTAGGGGCCTGTGGATCCATGACACTATCGGGGTCGTACTGCGGATGGGCTCGGGTGTGTTTAGACATAGGGTACCCCTACCACCACAGAACTAGCAACGGACAGTATGCGATCTGAGCGCAACTGGAGGTTCCTGACTACGCACTAGCCCCTGAAGCAACTCAGCACAAGTACACAATACTCTCAATGTGTCACGCACCAAGCATAACTCCACCCACACTTGTGTACCTCATACATATACCCACATGGGCTCCAACCCATACAATACTACCAATGCACTGTCTGGTCACGGACTGAACCACGTGACACCGTGTGTCCACTGTCCACTGTGCATGCGCACCAGTTACCCACAGTCACAGGCCTCACTGTCTCTGGTAGGCCGCACCCACACGATCACAGTGCACTTGCACCCCTCAAGTCCAGGTGCACTCACAGCATACCCTATGCCACAACACTGCGCACCCTCGTGCTTCCCACACACAGTCACCTGGGCTTACACTGCCCTTAATCCCCACAGGATATCCGAGCACACAGTGTGCACAGTCACGGGCCGGGTACCACTCTACCTACTCACTGGGGTATACCCTATGTAAGGGACACAAAAGACACCTGGTACCCTCCGGCACCTCACCTACACTGTACGGTGTAATCACTCACACTTCCAACAACCACTCAATGTTTATTGACCATTCATACCTCACTCACTCGGTAGCGCCAACCCAATCACACCAACACAAGTGCCCTGCCCAATGCCAATGGAAACCTGCCTGAAGTGAACAGGGACACTACGTACCACCTCCCAGGGTACTGGTACGCTCCCACCAACCACCCACTTACATTTCACACAACGTACACACCGGACACAACACCCCCTACCTCCCTTCTAGCTACCTATCACCTACCCAGAACCACCTAAGTACCCCGCATCTCCACCAAAGTGTCACGGTCGCTAAGCCGGACGACCCTACCACCCCTACCCACGCCTATCACACACTAGGTCAGACAACACAGCACACTAACACAGTTTTACAATCACGCACGCTTCTTTATTTCACACACACTCCATGGCGCCACCACTCACGCACATCCACAACTGCACACAAGTATCCCAATTCCCGCTGACTCACCCTACTCTACTATAAAGACCTGGAAGACCCTAACCTAACCTAAAACACCAGTTGCGGTATATCACTGTGACCTGGGGACACAGCGATAGCCCGCACACGTGGTGACTAACTACTAGGGACAAGGATTTACCAAAGGGACTCTAATCTCTTAACGACTGCTACCACCCACACCTCTCCCCAGGACTCACCCTTCTCTTTTAACCCGGGACCACTACCAAACTGGTCGCTGCGTCCCTAAGGGAGGCAACGACAAGTACCCTACACTGTGCCGGCCACTACGTCCTAAACGGAGGCAGTAGCTAACACCCCTAACCCTACTGCCTAACGCTACACCCCTTCTATCACAAACATGGGACAACCCATCCCGGCCCGGAAAGCTCCAGTCCTCGGCGCTGTACGTGGCCCCTCACAGGCTGACACCTCCCCGGAAGACTCTGCACCCCGGCGCTGACCGTGGCTCCTCCGCGGCCGACACCCTCCCCGAAGACTCTGCACCCCGGCGCTGACCGTGGCTTCCCGCAGTCTGACTCCTCCCTGCGATGGGCACGACACCCAACGTACACACACCAGACGCCCTCTCGACGGGTCCGGGGCTCGTAGGACGCCTCCTCCTCTGAAGGCCCCGCCGGACACCAAGGGTGGAAAAGGCCTGGTGCAGCGCCCTCCCACAGGACGCCTAAACAGGGACGAGGAACCAGTGCCGGAGAACTCCCGGAAGAGCACCGGTAGCTGGAGGAGAGCTGCCCCACAGAAGGCAGACGGCCTGGGTGGTCTCCTTCTCCCGGAAAAACAACAGGCACTGGAAAGCGCCGCTCACCTGCCGGCACGCGGCAGTGGACTGCGGTGGTCTGGCCCCAGCCTCAGGACGGAACAGGATACCTGCTGACACAACTGTAGGCCACTACTGTAGTGTTGCTACTACCCGAGTCATCAAGGCACACAGGCTACTTGGTAAAGCTTTAACTCTCCATCTCCCTTGCCTACTTCCCACTCGGGCATGAGAGTGACCCCATGAATTCCGAACACATCCCCCAACCCATTACTCACTTTGGGGTTATCAGACCCATTTCATGCCAACCCTTACAACAGCAGTAAAACAATATTCTCTCTGAGCCAATCCACGCTATTACATATGAAATTATGAATCACACCCAAATCTCGGAAAAGAAAAGAAAACTAAGCGATCCCAATGCGGACTTCACGGGTCCCCTTAGGACATACTAAATAATCTAGGAAATGGGCAATTTCACAAGGAAACGTCTCCACCCAATAACCAGTAGTAATACACATCTCTCGGAGAAAAAAAACTTATCAATTCCATCGGTTTACAGTTCCAGCATGTTCACACAAGAGAATCGGCTCGCAGCCACAATCCTTCACATTCTTACCCCTCTTTGCACCGTCAATTATAATCATATATCCAAAACATCATGATTTGTTTGCCACAATTTCCATCCAGCACCTCACTCTCATGTCATCTCTTGTCAGATAACCCAGTGGTTAATCCTTGTCATGTCAACACAACCACACTTCATACAATATTACATGCTGCACATCATCCGTTTTTATCCTATCGACTGCTAAGCTACTCGCCTTAAACTTCACCTTCCCCTTCTTTCCGACTACTAAATTTCATAATGGGACTGTCTCCCCACAACCTAAGACATCTTTCTCTAACCCCGTTCTGTCACAAACACATACATCCCTGCATGTGTGACGACTGTCACTTGTATTACAAAAACTTCTACCCTATGGACTCACTATCCTGTACCAAATGCGAACGTCACAGATACAGTCCGCACGCGCACGACACCCGCGTCGAGAACCCTGACTCGTAACGAAAGTGACAAGACACCAATATAAGTTGAATAGTCACGACCGTACTCCAGTATAAACCACTCGACCATAAATTGGCCTTAGCCCTACTACACAGTTAACCGATTCCAATGCTGTGCAGGTCAACTCTGA
>JAMYXO010002166.1:0-5000 GCA_033310375.1 Conus canariensis
CTTATGTGATTTGGGACAAGTGAGGGTATAGCAATAGCCTCTGTGATTTGGGAAAATCGTGAGGGTATAGCAAAAGCCCCTGTATTTGGGACTCGGTGAAGTAAAAGCAATGCCCCTTGATTTGGGGACATCGTGGAGGGTTTAGCAATAGCCTTGTGATTGGGGACATCGGTGGGAAAAAGGGATAGCAAAAGCCCTGTGGGTTCCGGACATCGTGAGGGTATAGCAATAGCCTCTGTGATTTGGGACATCGGTGAGAGTATAGCAATAAACCCATGTGATTGGGGGGCATCGGGAGAGTATAGCAATGCCCCCTGTGATTTGGGACATTTGGTGAGGGTTAAAAGCAATAGCCTCTGTGATTTGGGACATCGTGAGGTAAGCAATAGCCTTTGATTTGGGGACATCGGTGACGTATACAATAGCCTCTGTGATTGGGGACAGGGGAAGACACGGTAAGGGGGAGGAAAGGATGGGGGGGGGGGGGGGCAAGGGGGGAGGGAAGGAATCGGTGAAACCCTGGCCCCGCTCTGTTTTTTATTTTTTGTCACAAATGGGGCATGTAATGTGATCTCGCTGAAGTAGTTTTTCACAACATCAAAGGACACATTTTAGAACAACCAGGTCACTTTCAAAATACACACAGGTGTGCACACACGCGCGCGCGCGGCGACCCACACACACACACCACACAAACACAACGCGCGCGCGCGCGGGGACACACACACACACACACACACACACACACACACAACGGGGACGCACACGCACATACACACCGCACCCGCAAAACGCACGCCTCACGCACACACACACACACACACACACACACAACACACACTCCCCACGCCCCGCACGCACACACCACACACGCAAAGCGCGCGGGGTGCGCGCGGGGCACCACCACACACACACACACCACACCACCACACCACGCACCCCACGCGCAACACACACACACACCACACCACACACACAACACACACACGCACGCCACGCACGCAGCACGCATTTCACGCACGCACACACACACACACACACACACACCAATCAGACACACACCACACACACACAAAACACCGCGCGCGCGCGCGCGCGCACACACAAAGCACACACACACACACACGCACGCACGGGACCAAAGCACACACACACACGCGCACACAAAAAACACACACACACACACAAAACACACACAAGCGCGCGCCTACCCATCCACGCATCCCGAGCCATACAGAGTGGCGTGAGTCAGTAATTTTGACAACTTGTTCAGAAAAGGACTCTCTCTAACCTTTTGTCCCGTCTGTGTGTCCCATCAGTTGTCTGTCCCCGTCTTCTGGGTGTGTGTCTGTCTGTCCGTCTGTCTGTCTGTTGTTGTCTGTCTCTCTCTTTCCCCTCTCTTCTCTCTCTCTCTTTCCCCGCGCCCCGTCCCCACCCCCAACACACACAAACACACAACTCACACCACACACAGCACACGCACACACCACACACACACACACTCCCCCCCCACACACGCACGCACAGCACACACACCACACACACACCACTCACACACACCCCACACACAACACACCACACACGCACGCAAAGCACACACTCACACACACACCACACACACACACAAAACACACACACACACTCACTTTATCACTCACTCACTCACACCACACACACACACACAACACACAACACACACACGCACACAAAACTCACTCACTCTCTCTCACACACACAACACACACACAAAACACACACACACACACACTCACTACTCACTCACTCCACTCACACACACAAACACCATACTCACTCACTCACACTCTCTCTTCTCTCCTCTCTCCACACACACACACTCAAACACTCACACACACACACTCTCCCTCTCTCTCACACACACACACACACACACACACACACACCCACACACACCACACCACAACCCTCACTCACTCCCCGCATACCCCACAACCTCCTCTCTCTCCATCTTTCCTCTCTCTCTATCTCTCTCTATCTCTCTCTCTCTCTCTCTCTCCTCTCTGTCTGTCTCACACACACACACACACACACACACACCACACACAAAACACACACACACAAAAACACACTCCACACGCCCCGTACAGCAGCCCTTTGTCAATGCCTTTTGGGGTCCTGTCTGAGTGAACGAAGAAGAAGAAGAAAGAAGAAAAGAAAAGAAGAAGAAGAAGAAGAAGAAGGGAAAAAACGCACAAAAAGTTTTTTTTTTCTCTTGCATGATCCTACAAAAGAAACGAAAAAAACGTTCTTAATCAAGTACATAAAGCCCCTGCTCGTCTTCATTTTTGAGAAACTTTTACGCTGATGTAAAATAAGAGAGAGGGAGGAAGGGGAAGGACAGAAGAGAGAGAGAGAGAAGAAAAGAGAGAGAGAGAGGGGGGGGGGGGGAACAGGGGGGGGAACAGAGAACAGACAACAGACAGACGGACGGACAGACAGCAGATGGAGATAGATAGACCGGAGAAAAGAGACAAAGATAAACAGAGAGAGAGGAGCTGGGGGGGGAGGGAGGGAGGGAGAAAAAAAGAGAGGGGGGATGCATGCTCATACGGACAAAGACAGACAGACACAGAGAGGAGAGAAAGAGAGAAGAGAAGAGAGAAGATAGAGAGATACATACATACATACATAACATACATACATACAACATACATTCATACATACATACCGAAAGACAGAAGACAGAGAGACAGAGAGACAGAGAGAGAGAGAGAGAGAGAGACAGACAGACAGCCACACAAACAGAGAACAATGATGGTGTGGTTGTGGATAATCAGGATGGAAACAGTGTTAAACAACCAAACAAACAAACGAAGAGACAAAAACAGAACAAATTGATTCTTAGAGGGAAGGTGTGTCAAGGAAAAAAACAGCAGCAAGCAGCAGCAGCAGGAAAAAAACAACAAAAAAAACACCACCACCACCACCATCAACAACAACAACAACAACAACAACAACAACAACAACACAACATCAACAAACAACAACAAAATTGGTTTCTTGAAAAGGGGGAAGGCGACAGGGGAAAAAAAAAAACCAGCAGCAGCAGCAACAAAAAAACAACCACCACAACCACCACCAACAACAACAACAACAACAACAACAACAACAACAACAACAGTAACAACCAACCATCAACAACAACAACAACAAAATTGTTTTCTGAGAGGGGAAGGTTACAGGGAAAAAAAAACAGCAGTACAGCAGCAGCAACAGAAAAAAAAAAAACCACCACCACCACCATCAACAACAACTATACAACAACAAAATTGTTTCTGGAGGGGGAAGGTGACAGGAAAAAAAACAGCAGTGCAGCAGCAGCAACAAAAAAATAAATACCACCACCACCACCATCGTCAACAACAAACAACAAAAACAACAACGCCGAAAAATAAAAAAAGTAAAAAAAAAAGAAGCAAAGCAACAAACATTGTCCCCTACCGGTAAGTCTACGATGCAGTCACAGTAAATTTTAAACCTTCCCACAAACTGGCATGTGCGCCATGAAGGTCGAAAGCGAGCAATGAATACTTGCTCCGTTTCATGCGAGAGAGCAAGCCTATAACCCAACATGCACGTGCACACACACACACACACACACACACACACACACACACACACACACACACACACACACACCACACACACCGAGACACACACACTCCTCGGGTCACAGGCTGGCCCTCTTATTAGCAATGAGAGCTCTCCGTCTGTTTGGACGTCCTCTTCAATGGAGAAAGGTAGAGGAGAGAGGTAGAGGGGCTGTTGTGACCAAGAGAAAGGTAGATGGAAAGGGGGGGGGGAGGGTCGGGTGGGGGGGGGGGGGCGCGTTGGGGGGAGGGGGGGGGGAGAAGGACGTGAGACGAGGTGGTTCGTGGGAGTTTTCTCTCATAGGCGCACTTCACGTGTAATTTGTTTTTCCGCGTTTTAAGGCTGTTACTCGTTTGTTTGTATTGTTGTTGGTTGGTTGGTTGGTTTAGTTGGTTTGTTTTGTTTGTTGGTTTTCCATGGTTTTGTTGTCAGTGTTTTTGATTCTGTCTGGCAGGTGTACCACTGATGACTAACAGCTTATTCTACACACATCACACCACATCACACCACAGCACATCACAGCATTCAACAGCACTCCACAGCACATCACAGCACACCACAGAACTCCACAGCACATCCACACACCACAGCACTCCACAGCACATCACAGCACATCACAGCACACCACAGCACTCCACAGCACATCCCAGCACACCACAGGGCACTCCACAAGCACTCCACAGCAACATCACAGCGCACCACAGCCATCCACAGCACCTCCACACACACCACAGCACATCACATCACTCCACAGCACATCACAGCACACCACAGCACTCCACAGCTCTCCACAGCACACCACAGCACATCACAGCACACCACAGCACATGACAGCACATCACAGCACACCACAGCACACACAGCACATCACAGCACATCACACCACACCACAGCACACCACATCACATCACGCACACCACAGCACACCACAGCACTCCACAGCACTTCACAGCACATCACAGCACTTTTCACATCACGCCACAGCACATCACAGCACTACACAGCACTCCACAGCACATCACAGCGTACATAACACACACACAGCACACCACAGCACTCCACAGCACAGCACAGCACACCAACAGCTCACTCAGCACAGCAACAACACACCACAGCACAGCACACACAGCACCCCGCACAACAGCACTCCACAGCACTCCACAGCACCCACACAGCACAGCACAGCGCACCACAGCACATCGTCAGCACAGCACATCACAGCACAGCACACAGCACCTCCAACAGCACAGCACAGCGCACCACAACACATCACAGCACTCCACAGCACATCACAGCACCCCACAGCACACCACAGCACTCATATATATATATATATATATATGCATATTATATATATATAAATAGATATA
>JAMYXO010002166.1:10000-25132 GCA_033310375.1 Conus canariensis
GTGTGTGCGCGCGCGCGCGCGAGATAGAGAGAGAGAGAGAGAGAGAGAGAGAGCGTACACGCGAACACTCCAAGTGAAGGGAGGAACATTGCAAGCATGTATTTCGTCAAAGAAAGCATTTCATTTCCTGCACGGCTGCTTCAAAGACAATCTGGAAAGATGAACCATCAACAAAGCCTATGTCAAGATAAATTATACGAGGACCCAAACGTGGGATAAAAAAACGCTGTAGGAGAAGTACCTTTTAGATAACTATTTCACAAAATCCAAATGCAATGTAGGCACAAACCCTATCACGCAGAAAGCTATGATCTGTCTGAATATAGAGATACCATGTTGTGGCTGAAACGTTTCGGTGCAGACGAGTCAGAGTCCCCGCAAAAGATCGGCAAGTTAGCGGACTCAACATTACCTCATTTCTGTGCCTAAATGACTAGTCCCAGTCATCCCAGGAAAGCCCACACACACACACACACACACACACACGGAGACTACAGAGCTTTCGTCCAAAGTGGAAATCGGAGCACATCTTAGGGCGCTAACTTGAGTTTATTTGAAGCTGTAATTACCCTTTGCAACGATAAAAACGTTTTCCCTTTTCTTGTTTCCACCAGCTAAATGGGACGGACACACACACATCACACACACACACCACACACACAACAGGTAAAAAGAGCACACAACACACAACACACAACACACACACTCACACAAAACACACACATACACACCACGACACACACACACACACACACCACAACATATACACATACACAACACACACACATCAAAGCGCGGCGCGCGAACACACACACATGCACACAGCAACAGTGTTTAGTATTAACATTAATGGCAACATTGTCCACCATCAGTGACGACAGCTGTTTTCCGTTGACATTAATGTGTCCTCCAAAACACTGATGGGGTGTTCAGTACCCTTAAGGACAGCGTTTTCCGTGACATTAATGTGGTCCTCTAAAAACACTGATGGGCGTTCAATACCATAGGAACTGCCGTGGCTTGAACATTTTGACCTCACCTGCTCCAACAACCAATGAACGTTGTAGTCTTGAAAATAGCTTAGGACTTTTTCCTGCGGGGTAAACTCAAAGAGTGACTCAGTATACATAATTTTTGAGCAAGAGCGTGTCAACCTTAAAACTCAACCGTCGTTTTTGGGGATAAATAATTCATTTGCAGCTGTTGATTCGATCCTATTTATGGCTTCTCTATGGAAATTTTTAGGAATCTAGAGTGTGCGCTCACTCCTGACTCTGTCTCTGTCTCTGTCCTCTCTCTCTCTCTCTCTCTCGTCTCTCTCTCTCTCTCTCTCAGATAATTGATTAAGAAAAAAAAAAAAGACAACGTTTCAACACAGTAAGAAGTTAACTTGTAACACTGCACCTGACAGTGCAGACACAATGTAGTGCTTGTTTTTGTAATATTGCATGTGTTAAACAGAATTATGCTGTCATTTTGCAGACTCATTGCAGCGTTGTAAATTATATATGTAAGATAAGAGTCTACTGTCCATTTTTGTTATTTTTTTCACGTTTTCCATTTGTAAATTTCTTTATAAGTGAATAAAAAAAGTTTGCCCTTAGGGGACAAAAAAAACCCAATTGACGTTGTCTCTCCTGTCCAACAGCAATGACGATATCTGCTTCTTATAGCATTGATGATACACTGCGTCATAAAACTGACAAGTGTGTTCAATAAAGTTAACAATACTGTTTGTGTTTTGGCCTTACCAGATACGTTCTTTGAAATGACTACAAACGCAAAACAGATCTTAGAATCTGTTCTTACAAAATCTGACGGTAGGAAAACCTAGGAACAACTTGAGCAGTAAGAGAATGTCAATATCTGCCTCTAAACCACCCAACTTAATTGCACGAAAACCCCCCTTTTCACAAACAAATCTTCGTCCATCTCATGCTACTTTTGCTAAATTAACACCTTTTTTTTTTGTAAATAAATAACATCCAAAAATCTCCAAAAATTGACGAAATCGTTATTTTAAAATGGGGGGTTTTTCCGTGCAAAACAAAATTGGTGATTTTATACATAGGAAATTGACATTCTATCCTAAGCTAAGCAAAGCACCTCATCAACTAGGTCAAATATCACAATAGGGATCGTTTGGACCCAGTTTACTGCACTACTTTGTAGGTCAAGTGATCAAACAGGTCATTTGACCTAGTTTACTGCTGAGCTATTTTGTAGGTCAAGCGATCACGACGAGGTTGTTTTGAACCCAGTTTACTACCAACCAGAATCACTATTTTACCCTTTCTCTCTTCTGATACTTGCGCAAACAAGAATAATGGCATGCTTAATTTTTTTTAATTGGTGTTTATAAATCTGGTTTTGAAAAAAAATGACGCCCGGAGTAAGTTGCAGATCTTATTGATATTTTCAAATGTGAGGAGTTGGAGGAAAAGGAGCTGGGGGTGAAAGAGAAGAGTTTGAAGAATTAATTACGGAGCTTTTTGAGCGCGCCGATATGCGGAAAGCGTAAGGAACGCAATCATAAACTACCACATTCTTGAGCCTTATTCAGTTATAAAAGTTTAGTTGCCATTTTAATTGATCAAATAGCTCCCGAAGTATCTTTGATCCTGACTGCTTCTACTGACCCTGAAGGAGTAACTGTTACCTTTAAACCTGGACAGTTTTTTAAGATTAGTAAAAGACTATGAGTAATAAGATAACAGCTGAAATTACAATTATTTTTTTTATTTATTTAATTTTTAGGTTTAAAAATGACGACCAAACACAGCGAATCCTGAATCTAAAGTGATTTTAAATAGTAAACTGTAATGAACTATTTGACGAAACAATGAAAGTGTTAAACAATGATTTTGGTGAGAATCTGGGTTTGAGAATGATGTAAACAATTTAATAAAAAAATCATAGTGGAACTATTTGAACGAAGCAATCAAAGAGTTAAACATTGAACTGTAGTTGATCAGAAAAAGCTAAAGTATTGGCAGTCACGTTCTTTTAAGATTAGGTGTCTTGAAGTACTGCAACGCTTGGGTTGAAGAATAAAAGCGCGTTTACTTCCTTTTACTTACATTTATTTTTTTAATTTACGTAAATAATTGTGGGTTAAAATGAACCCCACAAGTAAAATCCGAGGTAGAAATACTATATACGTGAGAGGAGATATTTGACAGCAAAGAACAATTAAGCCATACTTTAGTTAAGAAGACATGGAACATTATTAACTCCTCAAGCGTTCAATGAAAGCGTAACACATGCCATTTCTAAAATCCCATAGTCTCGTCAAATTGGCCCGCCAGTAAAAGTGTTGTTGGCCATTCCTGATTTGATTATAATAAACCCCCCGATGATAAAACATGCAAAGTCTGGGTTTCAACGAAACATAAAAAGTAATCAGCTATTACGACATTAAATTCTGAATGCTGATTACATCTTACACACTTAAACCATGCAAGTGAATACGCGGAAATTGCAGCGCTTCTGGCCTGGTCTGTAAGGAACAGTCCTTGAAATCAGATAAGACAAACAAAGTTCTATCCAATAGGTGCAATGCTTACATCCTCTTCCAAGAAGTTAGTGTTAAAACAGCAGTCTTAAACATACAAAAGTTCAGACATTAATGTGTTTCAATGGGCGTGGATTTGCACATTTACAACCTGTTAAAAAGCCACGCAACAGTTTCCAATTATGAACAATATATTAATGAGCAGAACATTAATAACATAACCTTCCAGTAAACATAGAAAGTTTATCCTCAGTTTTCAAGAGCAAAACAACCAATCACTGTTAAACGTATACACATGGTCTGTGGTAGACAATCTAGTCCCTCAAGGATTTTCTCCCAAAGCTCCTACCTTTAGGCGATCCACTTAACAAACATGTCGACTTGATACTGTTTGCAGACGTCTAAAGAGCCATTATGTGTATATAAAAGAATCAATAATCAGACTTAAAATTAGGCTTATACTACAAAGGACAAATTTAAACAAGAGCATTTGTAGAAGGTGTTTGGTCCCAGAATCCCTAGTATAGAAGCAGCTGCCAGTCATAAAATCATTGTAAAAGGTTTTTTGTAGACTGTGAAACTAAACTTCTTACACCCAAACCAGGGTCTAAATTTAGTTTTTAAAGAATGTAGCGCAAGATGCAGATATCCCATACGTAGTTTATGCTGACTTTGAATCAATCTTGGCAACAGACTACGGCCCACAACAACTAAAAAACAAAAAACAAACGCTTATTATCCCACCATCAGATCTGTTCTTATGCTATTGTTATTGTTCGTCAGACGGTCAACACACAACGCCCAGAAGATATACAGAGCCCCAATGCAGTCCTGTATATTTTTGGAGCAGATGAAACAACTTCGCAATCAATTCTCCAATCAACTGAATCTCTCAGACATTAGGATGACTCCCGAAGACCAAGGCGCTTAATGATCACTACACACTGCTGATATGCGGCTCAGATCAACACCTAATAGTAAAGAAAGACCGAACAGCAGCGAAGACAACCCAACAGTGAGAGACCACGATCACATTACTGGAAAGTTCAGAGGGGCCAGCGCACAACAGCTGCAATCTTCAACTTAAGGTTGATCCCAATACGAGAAACTGCCAATTTTCTTCATAACTTACGAGCAAGATTCTCATTTCATCAATGCAAGCAATACCTTCTGAAATAAGAGGGACAACTGCATTGCACAGTCCCTTCAGAAAGTACATGAACCTTTACTATTGACTGTTTATCCTTTTATGACACTGCCCAACATCTGATGGCAACTTTGGGATAAATTATCAGGGATCTCTACAAGACTTCCCAATAACTAAACAATAATATGACCCATCTTTAGTCCGTAAAGGTGTCTACCTTATGAATACATGAACTCGTGGAAGTTTGATGAAGACTCAACTTCCTCTAAAGGCGCTTTCTTTTCTAGTCTTATAGGACAGACATAGCCCGACTCTGAATTATAACACGCACAGAAAGCCTGGACAGAATACACTGTCAAACAATGGGCGATTATCATGATCAATATCTAATGGCTGACGAGTGTTTATTGGCAGACGTCTTTCAGAATTACATGATCAACATGCATGAAACATACGGACTAGATTCATCACATTACTTTTCCTGCCCCTGGGCTTTCTTGGGATGCATTCTTAAAGTCTACAAAACATTGAGAATGACTTAACATCTTATCTGCTACACTCCAGAAGATTGAAGATGGGCTGAGGGAGGCATTAGTCATGGGCCTCGCCACCCTTACTGCAACGCCAACAAACAATATTTAGATGACATGATCCCACTAAACCATCTAACATCTAATGTACTTAGACGCCAACAATCTTGTAATGGGTGGGCCATGGAGCCATGCACTGCCATTGAGAACTTTAAATGATGCGTAGGACCTCATGACGTAAATAAAATGTTGAGGTTATACTACCGCGCCCCTCACCCTGATAATCATCCAATATGAATTAATCTTATAGGTAGACATAGAATATTCCTACAGAGTTGCATGACCTTCTCCATAAAGATTACCATCCCTAGCATGCAGAAAGCTTAAAGATGACCCCCACAGAACCACCTAGAGCTTGTGCCCAAACGTCGCCACAAAACTATGTACGTATGTCATTACAGACTGCTAACAGTTTTACCTAAGACACGGACTAAAACTACCGCCCATTCAATAGAATTATAGAATTTGAACAAGGGCCCTTTATGAGACCATAAATTATGGAAGAATACTCAGCTGAGGACATTGCGGCCACTGAACGCTTCTGAAAATAGAACTTTTTTAAACTAATGAAAAAACAGGTTGTTTGGGGGCAAAACCATGGAGAACCCACACAAGCGTAAAGATGTAAGATAAGCGTTACAAAAAACAAAGATCAATTTAGGCTGTCTCAAAACCTAACAACCAAGCCTTCAGAATATTTAGCGACAGCCTGGTGCGATATGATGAAGAAACAGAATGTGAAGTTGACAAGCCGTGTTTATTGGGTTTACTGTGTTAGAGCTGTCACAGTTGTTAATGCTAGAATTTCTGTAAGACACTAAACCGCTGTAACCAGAGACCCAGAGTTATTTACACAGACACTGACTCTTTTATTCTGGATGGTCCCAACAGAAGATTTTTACAAGGATTTATAAAGCAGAAGTAGCTAAAGGAGCCGATGGGTGGTATGACACATGTGAACTATCCTAAAGACTAGCCCCATTACATTCAACTGTTAAACAAGAAAGTGATTGGAAAGATGAGGACGAACTTAATGGAACAGTTAAACAGAATATGTTGGTCTGCGGTCAAAGATGTATAGTTTGCTAAGCCAGACTTCTGTCATGAAGAGGCTATAGGGCATAAGTAAAAGAAGTTTTGTAAAAAAAATATTCGTCACGACTACTACAAGCAGCTCTCTTTGAAAACAAAAGTATTACATTTACACAAAATGATAATCTGCGCTCTACTCTTCATCAAGTAACCAACAACTGCTGTTAATTAAGAAATCACTGTCTCTAACAATAACACACGAACTTACGTTAATCCTTAGTATTCATACGCTAAATAGGTCACTGAGAACATGACTTAACATTAACGTTGGCTGACTTAAGTTAAGATCTTAACTAGTACTTAACTTAGTATTTACTTAAGATCTTACAGTAACTTACAAGTACTTCTTAACATGACTTGCACTTTACTTACACTTTACTTAGCACTTAACTGTGTTAAAAATGACCCTAACCTGTATACATAACAACACAAAAACAATTTAGTAAAAATAATGGGTTTAAGAAGGAGGTTAGTGCTTTTTTTAGCAGAAGCTGGTTCTTCTGTCTTTTTACATGTTTTTGTGGGGATTTTTAACTTTGTTGCCTAAGTATGGGGTTAGACACTTGTATGCCAAAAGCCCTCCACCAACGACAAAAGACCCCCCAATACATAATAATACATTTTTATATTTGATTGTGTTTGTTGTATGGTGACGGTGGCGGAGCTGGTGCTGATGTTGTATTACTATCTAATAATTTTTTGTTTTGCTGCTTGGTTTGCTTTTTGCAGTCTGTTTCCATTCAGCTAGTTTACGGCCGGCCTCAACACGACGCCCCAGGACTTTTAGCTTTAAAGTAACACTACTCACATGTGGACACTCAGGTTGTGGGACACTCACTGTGGGCATTCTGCTCCTGATGGAGTCGCAATCTTCTGGCTCGCCAATTTTTTTAGTGCGAATAAAAATAATAAGATTAAAATTAATATGATTGAAAGTAAATATCCCATATTGAATGTACATACAAGCAAGACCCAAATCTATAATAGCATGCACAATGCAAGAGATTCTAGGTGACTTGGATAAAACCGATCTTGTGTTAATGTCATATTTTAAATCTTCTGCTGAATCAATCGGCGCTATCTTGCCTACTAATTTTAGCATATACACTAATCATTGTCTGTCCCCACCGATCTAAACCAGTTTTTAAGCCTACTGTGCTTGTACTGGCGAAATCTTCTCAACGTCTGGATGTAGACAATTGCTGAACTTTCAATACTTAGTTCATCGCCATAAATATGCCTGGTTTTCCCACAAGCAGCCAGATAGTATAATCTTTCTTTTTTTTTAATGGAACAGAGGTTTTGGGTCTGCTGCCTTCCTCACACTTTAAAAGCTCGACGCAATCCATTTTAAACTCTTTTTAAAAGGCAATAAAAATAAACATACTTTTTAAAACCATGGAGTTTAACGCTGGTTAATTTATGCAGTTGCCCCATTTATGCATTATAGTTTACTCAACCCTAGCAAAATGTGTGTTTAAGAATAAAACCGCCCAACATGGAAACAATAGAAGATTCCCGAAACTAGTTACAAACCTTATTTTTAGCTCTAGCAACAAAAGATTATCTTGATAAAAAGCACATAGACAGACTATCATATTATGATTATTATAATTAATTTTTATTAGTTTAATAAAAAACATGAGCACGCAAAGATCATCAATACAATTTACCACTCTGCAGTAATCATAGTCGTAGTATAGATATAGCATGTTAGCAAAAAACATGTTTAAATGAGGCCGGCTGATCTAGGAAGTTTAGACATATTAGATGTGATGTTGTAAGGTTAACGCTGTAAAAACGGAGGGGATTGCCTCAAAAATACTTTCTGTTACGCAGGGGATTTAACCAGAAAACATCATGCATATAATATTAATGCATATAAAAGAATTCATTTCTAGAAAATATTGATTTATAAAAAAGATTTCTTATTTTATAAAAAGGATGTCTGATTAGTTCTGATGGTGGATGAGCTATTGTTAATGCGTTGGCTTTCTCTGGCAGCAATTACATTTTAGTAATTGCGTCTGATGAAGAGAGAGAACGCCATAACAAGGCAATGGGAAGATTTGGGCTAAGGAAGAGACGCTTTACGAGAAAAGGAGGATTGCTCACTAGACTTTATTACAATAAAAAGTTAAGGAGAACAGGGAACATGCAAGCACACATTTACAGACGTTGATGACTCAATGAATGAATATTACTTAGTGACAGGAAAGAAGTTTTTAACATCGTCCACCGCCTAAGAACTGTCCTGACCATTTATGAACCATCTGAGGATCCAGAAATGGAGAAATATGGCTTTAATTATTGGTGCAATGGGAGCACTCTTCTTCTTGCATATTCAATCTGAAAAACATAGTTAAAATGTAATTAAAAAAAACAATAAAAAATAACAGACCCTTCTAATGACGATACTAGTACAAAATATATGATTCTCCTAGAGGGATATGGAAAGGAAAGACTGCTATTGATAAACTGAGTAAAGCTGCTAGGGTGTCTGAATCAGAAGCTAAAGATCTGTGCTTCAAACACGCGATACTGGCAAATATATCTGCCTGCCCCAAAAAGAATAATAAGGGCCTCGATTTGATAACACTCAGTTCTAATTACACCTCACCAAAAGGACTTGTTGTATCATCCACATGACAAAGTTAGAAGAAAAAAGTTTAAGTATCTCGTTACGGTTGTTTTGTCATGGCATCAAGTATAAGGATGCTGAGCCCTTGTACACGGATAAAAGCTCAACTGCTGTGGCTGTGGCTTACAACAAAATATACATTCGAGGCCGCATTAAAGTATCCAAGGTTGATCCGGTTGATGATGGGAAGAGTTTAAAGGAGCTGTATATCCAACTGTTTTTAAGAACACCGGGTTACAGTCAGAAAGGGATCCCAGGCAACCATCGCTCCCAGGCCCTAGTAAGAAAACTTTAATAAAATCTACTGGATCGCCTGTTTACCCTATCAATATCATAGAGACCATATGGACAAAACACGCAGACACAGAAAGGGTAGTTAGATTGCCAATCAGTCTTACGCGCCATGAACAATGAAGAATTTAAAGCAACGGTCTTTAAACCAGAGAACGCAATCAAACTAAAAAAAAATTAGCATTACTGAAGACATCCAAGGCAGTCAAAAACTCTGCCGTTCGACTAAAAGTAAGATACTGTAGCACCTGGTGAGGCAGAGGGTGATTAGAATTAGAGCCACAGACCCCAATATGGAGACGTAAACGTATATGAATTGTAAGATTATGAAAACAGCCCTCCCGTGTATAATTAAGGTAAGAGAGACTCTTTCTTCCAAAAAGCCCGCCCTAAAAGAATCGTTTGTCGCGAAGAAGTTGCAAGTTTGTTCCACCAAACCAGTGCCTGTTAGTTAGTTAAAAAAAATAGTATTTATTTTTTTTTTGTTAAACTTTGATTTATTTTATTTTAGTTCACATCTAATTTTTTTTAGTCCTATTTTGGGTTTAACTGAATAGTTTGCTTGTTTTTCAATGTTCTTTTGATTGTCTCAGTGTCTACCTGTTGCGAAGTAAAAGTCATTTCTCCACTCCTATTTGAAGTCAGTTTTTGTCGCCTGTAATCCTCACCATCAGCCATAATGGCGCTCAAATCTTACAGCGATAATGTTTTCATCCTGCAATGCTATGCTTATTCTCAGTCTTAATGAACAAAGTTATGCTCTGATGCTAGGCTACAATGGCAGTGTGCTTTTGTAGTCTAGGCGTAATTTTTTTTTAAAAACAGCACTCAACAATCATAGACATAAGCACCTAACCTAAAAAAACCCAAACCAAGGCTCCCTAATGCTAAAAGGCTGGCGCTCGCAGCCCCAGTAGCTAAAAAGAGTCAACGACTAGACCCAGCTACTTACGCCTCGCTACAGCTGCTGCGCCAGTATCACAATAAAAAGAGTATTAAAAACTTTAGCATATTTCTTCTAGTAACCCTATACTTATACCAAGTCACTTTCTATTTCTTCATGAAGTTCCCGTTATTTGCTCTAACCTAAACTTTTGAGCTGAAACATCCATTTTTTTAATTAAAAAATTTATTTTTAAATTAAGATTAATCATGTACATACTTTTCTTTATTAACTCTTCCTGGCAGCACTTCATCAACAGAGTAAAACCCATAAAATCAACATACTTAATGAAAATAAAATCAAGTGCAGTTAGTATTTCTTTGTCGTTGTCAACCATTCACAGAAACTTGTCTGGGAAGAAAAAAGATACAAAATTGTTTATTTGATCCCCAATTTTTAGTAAAAGCAATAACAAGCCTGATGAGGCCCATTCAAGTTTTCAGACTTTATTTTTTACACCTCTGATTAACACATATCTTCTGCTAAACTAGGATCAGAACTCCCTCGGAGTACATAAATAAGCGCAAAAGCACGTCATTTTTCTATGCAGTGTTCTAGTTTGGGTTTAAATTCTAAGCCAACGGTGTCTCCCCACTTCAGCTAAGTGCAGCTTTTTCTCCTCAGCATATATTCAGGGCCCTGCTTAGTTATTTCAATCTTCTATTTCTGTTGTGTTCCTTGGGACTAGCTAAAAAGAAGGTGTCCTTCATTCAAGCGTATTCTACAATTGTTTTTTTCTTATCAAAGTATAACATAGGGGCTTCGTAGTTCAAACTTAAATCCCAGTTAATGTCAGGAAGCAACGCCCATGCATTCTCTCGTTATGAAGGTTTGTAATCGTGTTTGCCAAAATCATTTGCCCTTAGATTTCTTATCTCATCCATGGTTAGGATATTGCTGCCGTTTTTTTTATCTACAATTTCTATTCGTTGTAAACGCCATCGACCGTGATACCAAATCCATAAACATTTCCTGCCACTCCTATTAGATCAAAGTCAGTTGTCCTTGCTAGGATCTTTTAGCTCTACTGAAACGCATTTAGGAGCTAACTCCGCTTTGATTTCTGGCCTCAAGACATCTTTTTATTATTAAACAATTTATTATAAACAATCTGTAATAAAACAATCTGTAAAAAACAATGAGTAATAAGCAAACGTATTTAACTGGCGGTGTCATCCGTAAGCATAGATTTAGCGTGCATAGATTTATTCTAACTGCTCTTTTAATTTTTTTTTAGTTCATCCCTGTCCCTGATTAATATAATTTTCACTATACATTCTTCAAAAACTATCCTGTTCCTAGTAATAGAATAAGATGACTGATTTTCTAACTGCGATCTAAGAGTCTTTTAAGACAGGCCAAGTATTTTGAGATTAAGAGCCAAACAAAACTAATCTGGTCTTCCGCAAATGCAATGCTTAGACAGAGTCCTTTTTTTTTACAATGTCTTGTCGGCTGAACCAGTCATCAATAATAAACAGCGTTTTTTTCAGTTCCCTCAAAATAGCCTATATAATGTTCTAAACATCGTTAGCTTGTCAGTAGGATCAACTAAAAATATATTCTCGTCTGTCCAAACAAACTGCTATCAGTTTGTAAGACTTGTTGTGCTTAATGGTTGTACAGAAAACAATGTACTCGTATGAAACCTTTACTGTTTGTAAAAAATCAAGCATGAAGACAGTTATCCCACACCCAGTAATCCCACAAATAAGTCGAACAGAGCCGTTCTTTGGGCAAAGTTCAAACTATCCATCTGTTTTAATAGACTATTTCTTTCAGTCTATTATCCTTCAAATGTTCACGCTGGGCACATAAAACCCACAAAAAGTGCAGTGTATCTGGCCCTTCTCCACCTCTTCCTTATTAATCTGTATGAGTATGCATCTGACCCTCACACCTTTCTTCCCTCCTGTGCAGTCTGTTTGTCATACGTTGATCTAAAATCCAGCCATAATCCATATATGTCTGTTAGATAATCATCGAGTCTTACATCGTGAAGGTGAAGTTTTTTACACACATAACGGCAGTGGGCTTGTCTGCCTGCCTCCGGCAAAGTAAATTTCTTAATTTCATCAAAGAGTGTCAGGTAAAAGTCCGGCTGACAACAGCTTGAAAAGCCTGCCATCTACTGTGCAAGAACAACGGAGCTTCAATTTTTGTGATTGTAAAACACCTCAGATCTCTCTTAAAAAGGGTCGTGGGTGTTTAGTAAAAAGCAAGAGAACCCCCTTTTAGGGACCTAAAGAATTGCTTATAGCTAATTCCCAACAGCGTCTTGCTTGTTTTTTTAATCGCTAGACGGTGGTGTAAAACTCTTTCAATAAACAACCGTCTTACTTTTATACTGTTTAAGATGTTCTAGCCAGTTCTGGGTTTAGTAACAACGTCAAAATTTAGAGAGATGTACTAACAGTGTATCTACTGATGGGGTCTTCGGACAGAATAAAGAACAGCCCCGCTGTCATTGAATGTCAGTTCATAAGTACTTTGTCTCCTTAGTGCCCTTGGTAAGTGGCTGATGTGTTTTTAACAGTTTTCAAAATCTAGAGGTATGCAAAAATCTGTTCTTAAATGCTCGCGCTATTGCCCTGTCCTCCCTCGTCCTTCCTTGCATCTGCAGCATTAAAGCCTGTGCTTAAACCGTTTGGGCTCTGGATCCCCGAAATATTTTGTCTATTCTTGTTGTTCTAGCAGCCACAGATTCAGAATAGAGATTAAAAATGTCCTGCGCACTCAGTGAGATTACTTCCTCTAACCTTCCAGTTTAATTACCAATATATGTTAATGATGGCCCATCCCTGTTAGCAACGACAGTAGCATATGATCCGCCCGGACACATATCTATTTTGAATAATATCATGGCAGTGCTGGCATTATAACAACGTCAGGCCCGAGGTCACCAAAAATCTACTGTTAACAATTCATTGCTCAATTGTTGATGGATTATTTACAACGCGAACAGGTCTGTCTTATGCCTTTTATGCATGGCTCCTTCGCTTTTCTGAATGATCAAGGGTCGCAACCGTATGGGTCATTTTTTTAATAAAACTAAAAAATTATAAAATAATATAATATGCTGATGAAGATTTTGACGCGATTGATCCTAATTGAAGAATATGAAGATGAAATAGAATCCTCGGCCGTTCAATACAAGAAAAAAATGAAAAACTTGAAGGAGCAGAAGCGGGTTCTTTACTTCCCTAGGCAGCGTCCAAGAAATATAGCGACAACCTAATTGAATCAATCTATAGAATATAGGACGAGGCTGCAGACGTGCTCGATCCAAACGAATTTGAATTGGAAAAATGGGTTGGAGACGAGGAGGTCATTTGTTATAAAATATAAGAAGGGCAATAAACAAATGCCGATAAACAAGTTCTGATAGCCCGGGACCCCCTCCGAGTTTTTTAATTCCGGCTCACTTGGAGATTCCTATCGGGTCCCATATGGCAAATAAATATTGCGCAGATCCCAAGGCAGTCCTGCTCTAAAGTTCTAAGCCTTTTAGTGCTTTACAGAACTTAAAGCAAAGGTGCCAGCGCAGTCTGAAATCAAAACATACCTCTTCAAGAAATTAAGTCAAAGAGCATAAGAAGTAAAAGCAGAAGTTGAGAACAGTTTTATGAAGAAACACAGTTAAAAACAATTGCCGATTCTTCATCGCCTAGTCAAAGAGAAGGTGGAGCTGATTCCCTGATGAAGAAGCAGCTTTACAAACAATTGATGATCCTCCATTGGTCTGAGCGTGAAACTCGAGGGTCTTAAAGCTGCTCTGCGTGAAATAAGGGCTCTTTGATTGCTACACTACAGAGAATAAATGGCGAGCTAAAAAACAACTTTTGCAAAACTTGGTGAGCTAGATAGAGAGAAGAAGAAGAAAAAAAGAAACTGTCTGATGCAGATGGATAACAATTAGGGTAGAAAGTAAGGCAGAATACACATAAAAAACAGATTAATGTCACTAAGGGGCATAACAGGTTAGAAACGACTGTCTACTAACAGAGAACAATAGTATTAGCAAACAAACAGAATCAAAGAAACTATAAACAGACCCTTTCATAAAATACTACGTTAGCAAAAGAAAAGGACTCTGTTCATAGAGCAGGATTAACAATAGTTAGTATATTAACAGCCGTTGGGTTTGCTACTCTACCACTGGTTTTATGCATTAACCGGCAGTGCGCCAACAGGGTCAGTAGCGCCTCCAACGCCTTCAGCCCGTAAAAGTTGGATTAGAAAACAATTGCACCATCTGGCAAACTAATAAAGAAGTTTGCTGTCAAAGCGCTTGATGCTCAGCTGGCATAATAGGCAGTGTTGTTAGTTTGTTTTGTCTACCAATAGAGCAAAGTGGCTGGCTATATGGCTGACCATCTGTGGACGTTATGAGTGCTGGCTGCCGTTTATTTTTTTAGTGAAGATAAAGTATGGGCTAATCCAGTCAAAAGTTAAAAAACACAACAAGGACTGTCTTTACTGCTAGTGTGTCTGACGGGAGAGGTACATCAACAGGTGGTGTTGGACCGCTATCCTGGCTGTGGGCTAGCTATAACTGTGGGGGGTCGCTTTCATGGGCTATATACTTTTTTAAAATGTCTGGTTTGCGGGGGGGGGGCCCCCCCTTTTGTTTAACTTGATTGTGTCCTAAGTTTTGGTCGTCCTCCGGCTAGAAATTTCATTATTATAATTCTGTATCATGGCAATCTGTAGTCTAAGGACAGAAGGCAGCAATGTATAATCCATGGCCCACAACAAAGACAACCTTTGACCTGCGTGAAAAAGGGTCTTTTATTGCTACCTTTAAAAAGAATTTAAATGGGGAGCTAAAAAACAACTTTTTCAAAAAATTGGTGAGGGTAGATAGAGAGAAGAAGAAGGAAAAAAAAAACTGCTGATGCAATGGGTAACAAT
>JAMYXO010002167.1:0-22500 GCA_033310375.1 Conus canariensis
GTTTTTGGGGGTGGTTTATTTTAAGATTAGAAAATTCGGATATAGAAGTTCGTTTTTTTTTTTAAAAGATGTTTAAAAATACTTTTTAAAAGGGTGTTTTTAACGGTTTTAGTTTTTAAAAGTTTTTTAACTTGGAAATTTTTTAAAATTTTAAGTAAGAGTCTGTATGTGCAATGAACAAAAGGCTATTTAACAAAAGCAGAGTAAAAGATGACTTTGAAACTTATAACAGTTTTTAAGCGTTTTAACGTTTTATTTTTTGAACCTTTGTAAAACCAACCGCATCAACAACGACGCCAAAATTTCAGACAACAGGGACCCTTTTTGACTATACGTACAGAACAACAACAACAAACACACAACACACACACAACAACACATCAAAACAACACACACAACACAAAAAAAAATAAAATCACAGAATTTAAATTTTTAATAAAAATAAAAATAATATATAATTAAAAAAATGAAAATAAAGAAAAAACAAAAGGATAAATGAAAAACCATAATAGAGGTAAAAAAGAAAAAAAAAGTGAAAAATTAGGTAGAATAATACCAAGGTTTTTTAAAATTTCACTCTCAAATTTGGGTTGTCCTTTGTAATGTTGTTATTTTCTTATTTTATTTTCCATTTTTTTTTCATTTCATTTTTTTCCCTTTTTCATAATATATTTTAATTTTTTCTTTACATGTTTTCTTTTTCTTTTTTAAACCTATTCAACTTATTTGTTTACTTTTTCTTTGAACATTCCTTACTATAATTTATTTCATAATACTTAGACATTAAATTTTATTATTTTTAAAAGGAATTCTTACTTATAATATATTGACTCTTATACTTTAATCTGTTTGGGCCCAAAGTTTATTCCTACTGAAAGAACTATTTATGGATGGCTCTGAGTTTTTTTTTCATGTAACTACTTACTATCACTAAGTTCTTACAATTTACTTTTGCTTTTCACTTTTTTCACATTAGATTTCTATTCTGCTGGATCCAACCTCAAGTTTTGAGTAGGGTATTGAAGCTGCCTTTGAAATGTTACTCCACGCAACTACACCATTCTATTTGAGAGTTATGCCTTTGAGTTATTGTTCCTAAACCCAACCGCAGTCATCAAATCTTGTTCGGGTTTCCTACACAGTCATTGGTAGCCTGATTGAATCTCCCCCAGTAAAATTGCTAACTGCCTGCACATTAGCTTTCCGTCCAAAATTTTAAGAAGAAAAACTTTTTGTCCGAGTTGACATATAACGTTCTTCCACTGTTCCCCTTTACCAACAACATAGCATGACAGAAAGTGGCTTCCATAAACATGGATAACAGTGTGAACTCAGAAAAAGTGCTAAGGTAGCAAGTTCATTTTCTCGATAAGATTTAAATTGAAATCAACCAATTGATTCAAAACTGATGCTACGAAAAAGCTCAAACTAATGATTAACAACTGTGACAATCATGCCCCCTCACTAAGAACTTATGACACATCAAACTTACAGCAAATTACACAACTATATGGCCATAAAAGGAAACTTGGTAACCCCCTGTGGAAAAGTTGAACAGAACTTATTTTCAATGATGTTAAGAAATATATGACTGTAAATGATTTTTAAAAAGGGTGATTCAAATGATGGATTAACCGATAGTACAATATTACTATTTTGATCATGCAATGTGCTTGTACAGCACCTTCTACAAATCTCAATGCATTTCCCAAACTTCCTCCTAAAATTCACCCCTAAACCTACCTTTTGACCCAACTTGTCTTTTCTCCTTTTTACAATTAAACACATCATTTATCTTCAACTTTTAAAACTCACTGATGACCAACAAACTTTTTGTTAAAGTTTATGACTATATATATAATTTAATTAAGGATTATAAAAATATATTATAAACATATAAACATTAAGATAAAGTTATGTAAAAGGCAATTGAAAAAAGTTCATACAAAATATTGTATGATAGCCAGATCATAAAACCAATTTACCAAGCATAGATTGAAACAACTTCCACTTGATTCCCGTTTTTTGAATTGAAGCCTTATTACCTTTTTAACCACATAAAATATCCATTTCATTTCACTATTCCGTTTCATCCTCTCCTCCTTCTCCTCCTCACCTTCTCCTGAAGCTACAAATTTCCCATCTTTGTGAGGGCTAGAACATCATAACCCATGCACTCTATTTTTCTATTTGTTTTTTATCTTTATGTCTGTCTATCTTCTTCTTACTATTTAAAATAAATTATATAATAAATAAAATTAAATACTTAATAACAAAAATAAAAAGTAAGTAATATATGTATATAATATATAATATAATAAAATTATAATAATACAAAGAAATGATAATAAATTAAGATAAAAAGTACAAACAATAAAAAAAAGAAGAAAAGAAGAAGGGAAGTGAAGGAAGAAAGAAACAAACCAAGGAGAAAAAATTGGAACAAACCCCATCCGTGTGGTCCAATAAATTTTCTAATTGTTGTAATTAGTTCTCTCCTATTACCTTTCTAAAATTTTTATGGTAACCCTACTATCGCTTCTTATTTCTTTCTTTCTTCCTATTTCCTCTGTTCTTTGTTTTTGTTTCTTTTTGTCTTCCTTTTCTTTCTCTTTTCTTTTTTGTTAGGTAACAATTATTTATTTATAATTTTTTTATAGACAATTCAAATTAAAGAACAGAAAGAGGTATTTATTGTATGTTAACACCCCCAAAAAGAAAAAAAAAATCTTAACTACTATAACTAATTAAATAACTAAGTAATGATAAATTAACTAATAAACTAATTAAGAACTACACTGACGACTAAATGAGAAAAATTAAATTACATTTTTTTTCATTATAAAAGATTTTTGGAAATGACCAACCAGTGACTTGGGCGAACTCCAAGTCTGCGTGTTTACCACTAAAAAATAGTTTACTCAATTATTTCTTTTGTTCCCTTTTTTTAACCATCCTCTAAATATTCTTTTACCAGTGTTTGCTACATGTTCTATTTTATTTGTAACTCCACCTCTTTTTATTTGTTCCCTTCAAAAGAACAAGATCCCTTTATTTTTATTCAATTATTTTAAAGGCCTTAAATTTATTATTTTCTTTTATAGACAAATTTCACTTACAGAAAAAGGTACATTGAAAGTAACTGGTTGAAGCACCCTAAAAGAAATTTCTTTTAACTGTATTTAACATCTTATTATTGAAAAAACTTGATCTAAACCATGTACTAATAATACTACCTTCTCTCTTCCCACTATTGATGACTAAAACTAAACAAATTTTCTACTTGTGGTCAATCCAAAATTTAAGTGTTTGCCCGGAAAAGGCGTACGACAGTTTGATGGTGGAGTAAAAACGTGAAGTTTCAGAAGGAAATAATTACCAAGCTGAAGAAACTATTCTTACCGAATGTTAAACTAAATTACCATCCAACATGCAGCTCATCAAATAAGTGTTCTAGCACAAGACAAGTATGCAAAGAATCTCACCAAATTAGAAATATGGTCAATCTCAGATGAGAATTACTTTCCCGTTCATTTGAGCAAAGTAAACACATCTTTACCTGGAGTTAAATTGAAAGTAAATTCCTGCCTTAAAATAGTAAGCTGTGGGAATTACATGTATTATCCAGGTTATCAATGTATAGAAGATTGAAGAGCAGAGATTTTCTGCTCAATTGTATTTTTCCCAAAACTCGGTGTTTTTCCTCCTCCTATTTCTCCATCCCTCACCACCTTTATACATATCCATGTCCTCAAAAGGCATTAATGCCTCCTCTTTCCCTTTATATTCTTCTCCTCATCTCTTTCTCTCACTTGATCTACACTATTGTAAATTAAACTTAAAAAAACGCAATATGAAAAAAAATTAATATAACTAAGGAATTAAGGGATAAGAAAATTTTACAAGGAAACTGTTAAATGATTGCATTTACATCAACCCAAACCTATTAATTTCCACTCCCCAATATCCTGTCTCTTTGACCTTCTCACACATAATTCTTGTTTCCCTTCCCCCTTTAAACTATTGAAAAGTTTTTGATTTTCCCTCACTCCGTTTTTCCTAATTCACTTTTCTGGACAGACTTTTTGAAAGAATTCCCCTTGGCAATGGAATGTGTTAAGGGTTTGAGTCTTTAATGTATTGCCTTTGCATTACAATCATTTCAACCACGTACGTTTGGATCCACCATGACCAATTTTGTAAAGGGTAATTTACGAATGTACCGGTTTTACGGTCATGTAATTTGTTAATTTTTCGCTTAATGCGTACCAATATTAGAACGTAAAACTTCTCAAAACTTTGTTAAGGCATTAAGTAAATCATAAAACTGTTATATTAATTTCGGTTACTGCACATGTAATCATTTTTATATAAACTCTAAAATTATCATTTTTTCACTCTCTAAAATTTAAAATTAATCGTAAATAAATGAATTTAAAAACGCCTTAAATAAAAAATTTTAAAAATAAAAAAAGAAAAATAAATCTAAGCAGCTAACCCGGGTTGCCCGGGTTATAACTTTGGCGATCACGTTGGGGAAAATGTATAAATGTTTTTTTCAAACCCCGGCCCCCCAGAACATTTGGGGTTTTTTTTCAAATTTTTAACTAAATATTGTTTCTTCTCGTCTGTTTCTAATCGTTAATACTTCATTTTTCACTGCCACTTGCATTTCAGAGTCATGTTTCCTTCATTTTAACTGGAAAGTTTCATTTATTCAATTGAAACTTTTTTGTAAAAGTTTGCAAATTTAAAATCGGTTTTGTTATTTAAATAGGGTTATTTCGTTACAACAGTTTAAGCACCTTTCATTCTCCAAAAAGGTTCTTTAAGCGTTCCTTTGCAATTAAACGGTTTTTGAACAGAATAAAAAGATTTAACGTTCGAAATTTAGTAAATAAACGGTTTTTAATATTTTAAGTTAAATCTTCAGTTCAAGGCGCTAAATTAGCAACGGAATTTACCGTTTGTTATGAAAAAGAATTCAAAAAAAACGGTTTTAAACTCAAATTAAGCCAACACATTAATCAAAAGATTAACTGCAGATTATAATAATTTTAAATTCTAAATTATAAATAAAATTAATTAACGCATTTAAAAAATCATTAAAAAGTAACAAATTTGGCATATAAAAGTAAGATAAAAAAATAGAGAACAGATTAAATTAAAAAAAGGTTTAATAAGTCAATTTATGTATAATGAAAATTATGACCTAATGTAGTTAGGGATTTAGTATTATGTCAATTGTGATCAATTTGTCGTCCACCCATCATCGGGTTAACTTTTTATGTTTGGTGTTTTAACGTTTTTAACTGTTTAATTATGTTTCTTAATCAATTTCTTCTAATTTTAATAGTACTGCCTTACCTGTATTTAATGGTTTGGGTTAAAAAAGAAAAAAGCTCTCTTTAACGTTATACATTTTTAATTTTTAACGTTTATTTTTTAAATTAGCCCCAAAATTAGTAACACAGAGTACTCTATCTTTCAAGAAGATGCTTTATTTTAAACATTTTTCCTTTTTTGGTTTTTTTACGATTTTAAATGTTTAATGTTTAACTGCCAATTACGGTTCTTTTTAAGAGTGTCCTACCTTGCAAGAAAAACGGCTATTGAACAATAAAGAAAAAATGCTTTGAAACGTTTAACTTTTTAACGTTTTACGTTATATATTAGAATTAGCCTAACCATCCTCGTTTAACGTCCATTAAATTTCATCAATCGGGTTTGCTTAAACGTATACGATCACGGTCTACCTAGGATCCCAAACCCAAGTTTGGTGGGCACCCAAAAACAAAACCAAAATCCCACCGAACAATTGCATTATTATTAAATTTTAAATGTTATATTATATTAATTAAGTAAATTTTTCAACCAGACTAATTTATAGATGCCTAACCAATTAAATGAATGAAGAAACTAAGAAATAAATAAACCAATATAAAGAAAAAAAAGAAAGTACAAAAGAGGATGAAATTAAACAACCCAGTCTGACGTGAGGGAACTGAAAAAATAATTAGTTGATACTAAAGTAGAATAAAATTTTTCACAATTGAATAAGCACTCTTAATTTCTGTACATCAGCCATCTTTCTACAATGTTCTAATCTTATCTAAAATTCACACTTTGAATCTTGGTTTCTTTAACTCTTTTCCCTCTCTTAATTTGTTTGAATTTATCTATGACATTTACAATTTTTTCTTTTTAAGATAAATGTGTGAAGAAGAATTTATACTTAGTTTTGAACATCAAAAGTAAAAAAATTCCTAAGCTTAGTAAAATTAAATAGCTATAACGATTATATTTAACTTACGAAATTCCACTTCTACCTACTACTAACAATTACTATTACTTTAATCCCTTTTTTCCCTCAAATTTTCTTATTCTCCTTTCAACCTACTTTATGGGGTGTCGAAGGCTGCCTTTAGCGAATTATACCACTCACTCTACAAGCACTATTTTTTGAATTTTAATCTTTTGAATTAATTTTTCAAAATACTATTGAGTCATAAAATTTCAATTTTTAACAATCTTGTTATGCTGTATGAATGTCTAAATTTAGAAAGTAAGTGATCACATGAGAAGAATGTATTCCTCAGAAATTAAAGCAAAGAAACAAATTGGTTTCCATGAGATCATACTATAATGAAACTTGTCAACTAAACTAAATTTATTGCTTGTTTCCTAATTCCCTTCCGTAACCTGTTCACAATGTAATGAAAGCTAAGGGTACAAGCAGCCTTTCATCCATCTTAAAATTTTTTGAAATTGCAGTTTTTATGCTACTAAAATTTGATAAAAACTTTTTTTAAAACCATGTAGCATCATATTAATCATTGCCTGCTTTCAGTCTTGAAAATGAAAAAATCAAGCATAATTTAATGAAATTTGGGATAATAAAAAATATACAGTGTTGATGATTGGAAAGGTAAAAGAAAGAAATTTAATGAGTTGATAAAAATATAAGTTGAAAGGAAATAAATGCAAACAACGACAATCGATGCTTACGAACAAAACCAATAATGTTAGATAGCAAAAGCCAAATCTATCCTAAAATTAATGGCCCCCCTCACGTCTTGTCAACAACTTCTCCTCAAATTTTTAATATTTAATATATAATGAACTTGTAATTTTTCCTGTTTTTCGTTTAAACATTATTCTTCTGAGCAAATTTTTTAATAAAACTTTACTATACCTTAATTTCTTTTAAATGTGAGTACATTACTATTGTTATTACGTCAAGATTATTAAAAATAAACTAAGCAAAGGACATGTCAATGAAGTTTTAAACAATGAGAAATTTAACACATAATTTCGGTGATAGTAACTATAAAATTTTTACTCATTGCTATCTTCCCTTTCCTCCCCTCCTCCATATCTTTTGAGGCTACATGCCTTAACCAATAAATTTTTTCCCTTCTATTCTATTCTTTTTTTTTCTTTTTCTTTCACCTTCCTTTTCTTAAATCACATTAACGTTCATAATTATACTAATAACCCTTTTTTTAACGAAATAATGAATTGAAAAAAAATTTTATTAATAAAAATAATATTATTTATTTTATAAAAATTTAGTAACAGTATCAATTAATAACTAATATTACACTAGTACCAAATGATCAAAGTAAAGAAGAAAGAAAGGAAACAAATGGGTAAAGGAAAACACAAACGAATTTATTGGAACGACCACATTTATTCCCGTGTGAATCCTGCCATATGGGATTTTGCAAGTACAACGTTGTTTAAAATGTTGTATGTCTTCGTTCTCAATCTCCCTCCTCAACCTTTCAGGTTCTCAATCAAATTTACATACCGTTGTGAAGCTCTTTAGCTTAAAACTAAAATCGCAACAATTCTTAGACTGTAGGTGAATCTCGTTGCTGAGTCTGTTCGTGTTCTCGATATTTGAAAACACAAATGCTTTATAGTAAAAATGAATCCAAAAGAGTAACAAAAAAGATTGAAAAGTATGAAACTTACAAATATATAAATTTAAATTGAAATAGGGAAATTTACATAATAATAAATGTATTAATAAAGACTAATAAAATACACCTAACCAATATGAAAGAAAAAAAGAAATGGAGAATTTAAGAAGTTGGTGGATATAAACCAAATCAGAGTAAGAATGCAAAGAAACCCCAAAAATTGCTGTAGGGAATGTAAAAAATAATTAGTTGATTCATTAGTTAGTAATATCTCCACTTTCCCAAAATTTAACCACTCCTATAAATTTCATGTATCAACCTCTTTGCTATTCGTTCTATTCCTTATCTCCTATTTCATCTGTCCTTCTTTTTCCCCTTTTTCACTTCTTTTATCCCTTTTTACTCTTTACTTTATTTGTTTAGGCATAAATTTTTTTTTTTACTTTTAGCTAATTAAACATCTTTAACAGGTTTTTACTATTGTAACTGGTTAGACCCAAAAATTAAATAAATCTAAAATAAGAATTAATATAAATGATAGCTAATATTTAAACTACTGTAACACTTCTTCACTACGTATGGACGATACTAACTTTTTTTTTCCTTCCTTTTCTTTCTTCCACTTTCCCTTTTCCCCTAGTCGAATGCGCCTTTTGATTGCTCTAACGTCCTTTTTCCGCTTGTTCCCCACTTCAACACTATTTTATTTTAGTTTTAGCCTTTGAAGTTCACTTTTTTCTATTCCCCAACATCAGGACCATTAAATATTTATTTCCTAACAGCTGTTTATCATATACCTCTGGACCTTAGTAGGTTTATAATTGTTATTAACCACCGCATGTCAAAACTACGTATTCCGTTAAATTTATCAAGGGAAATAAAGAAAAATTTTTTGTCCTGTGTTAACTTAACCATTATCCTGTACGACTCGCCCATGCTTTTCGCAGAAGTGCCCTTTCATATCAATAACTTTGAAACAGTGAACAGGTTGGCAAATTCATTTACGTTAATCAATTGGATTTATTTTTCCCAAAATTGCCAGTTTTGTCTATTCTTTTCTACAGTTAAATGTTGTATAATTTAAACCATTACTGACATTATACGATTTGCTTGCTTCCTATGTATGATACTCAAAAAAACGGTAATTAATCATGTAAATTGTTGTTCAACTTAGTGAAAGTAGTTTGATGACTGGAAAAGCGCTACAGAAAAATTTACATTTACGTAAGGTAATTTAACTGAAATGAAAATTAATAATACAAACGAACTTGATTCAAATGTTGATTACCCTAAGTAAACAACAATTTTTAGTCAACAGCTGGAAACAGATGTCTACCTATAAAATTTAAGTTGATTTTCAATTTTGTAACAAAAAAATAAAATTGGCAAATTGAGGTAAAGAAGAACTGTCATTTCCCGGTTTGTGATTAAAATTTCTACTGGGCGTTTTAAGTAAACTTTATACATGTATGTTTTGTTAAAGTTATGGTATTATGTTTGACATCAAATTAGTTCTATTTCTAAGAGACCTGTCATGAAGGTTTGTAAGCAAGAAATGTCCTGACGTATTTTCGTTACATATTTTGCCCACCACCTGTCCACCTCCTCCCCTTTTGGAAGCCTTATGCATACCATAATGTTATTTATTCGTTTCTCATTTTTTTTTCTTTTCTCTTTCTCTCTTCTCTCTTCGAAAATAAAAATTAATCGACTAAATGATACTTATAACGCCTTATTAATCAAATATAATTAAAAAATTTTAACTAGAGGCACCCTTCCGGATAATCTGAGATTAGAGCAAAATGATAAGTTTTATCAAATATCCCCACCCACATTCCACCCTGAGAAAATCCCCTTGCGTTCTTTTTAACTTAGTTTTGTGTTGCCCCCCCCAGCACCAATGCTTTTCTGTCGTTTTCCTCTAGTTTCTTTAGTTTAATTTTTAGAAAGTTTTAGAAGTAGTTTATTAGCGCTGTAAAAGAAGCTTTGACGTAACATTTTTTGGTTTTGTCCCCATCCCACACGTCCTCATTTCAAAATTACGTTTGGCATAGCTACCGAAACAACAAAAAAAAAACAACCAAAATTCGAAAACACAGGCCTTAAATTATATAAATTTTTAAAAGTAAATTAGAAATAGAAATAATTTTTAACAATTAAAGGGGGAAAGAACATGAGCAAAACGAAGATACAATTCAAAACCAAATTTAACGTAATGTTTTAATTTGTTTGAAGTTGTTTCATTTCATTAAAACTCAATTATATTCATGACACCTATTTTAATCGTTTTTATTTTATCATTACCTCTTCCTTGTTCCGCGTTTCTTAGTTATCAGTTTGCTCATTTCTGTAGAAATGTTAAAATTTTATATTTGTTTTACAAGAAAAAATTTCACTCAAATAACAGTATTTTCAGAAGTTCCTTATCAGTACACCTTTATAAAACGAAAAAAATTTTTACTTTCATTTTTTTTTCTTTTTCGTTTATTTTAGGTGCCAATCCTTTCACATCCTGCTAACAAAAACAAATTTTTATAGTTTGGTTTTCTAACGTTAAATACGTTTTCTCAAATCGTTTATGAGAATTCTGTCCTAATGTAACAACGCATTGACAACAGAAAAATTGAAGCGAAACAGTTTTAGGTTTAAACGTTATTTTAGTTACCCAACACCTCGGTCCAAGGATTACCGAAATGCAACGTTACCTTTATTGCACCGCCAGCCCCACACAAAACAAACAAACAACACAAACACCGCTTCCTTTTATAATAAATAAATTAATATTTTATATAATTATTATATAGAATGAGAACAATTAATATTAAAACTAACTATGAAAAAAAAGAAGAAGGAACGAGATAGAAAAAAAAACAAAACAAGAGAGATGAAAGCACACCTAAAGTGCTTGGGACGAAAATTTGTAACAATTAAATTGCTCTAAATCATCTCTCTTTTCAGTAACATCCTTCTCTACAGTGTTTATCTACATCATCTTGTTTTTGTTTTGATGCTTCTTTTGTTTCCAGTTATAATATTTTTTTCTTTTTAAGATTCAACTTCAGGAAGGTCTTATGGTCCCCTGTCACCCTAAAGGAGTATAATAATGTTTGATACTTATTTACCTTCTCTCCTTCTTCTCCTAATTATGATATAACAATAATAACTACTAGTTATTACATTTGTTATTAATGTTTTATTATTAAGTTAGAATGTTAAACTTAAGACACCATGTAAGTTAGGAAGACTTGTAACCACACTATTTAATACAGGTTTCCTCAAATGTTGTAGCCTGTAAATTCCCATTTTGAGTGCTGCTCACTCCTACCTCCCTCAAAAAACAAACCCTTTGGGCCTACAACAAACCGATTATTCCTGTCCTTCTCCCCTCCTTGTTTCCTCCCCTTCCTAAAAGTAATTGATCAAAAGAACTAATAAAAGTTTTATTGTTTATTTAATTAGTTTTTTATTGATGATAAAAAAACTTATAGATACCTACTATGAAAGGGCCCCCGGGAGAACAAACATACAGCAAAAACTGGTGGGTCAAATATTTGACTTAGTAGAATGTCTAGCTTTCCATAATTTGGTAAATCGCTTACAGAATATGCACCTATTCACGTCTTTCCGCACACCAAATTTTATCGTGTACAAATTCATAAATGAATGGCAGAGACCAAACTTGTCCACACCAAAAAAACTATAAAAAAACTGTCAATTCTCTGTTCAATTAAACATACTCTACTACAATTGAGAAACTACATACATTAATTTGTTTATTTAGGGTTTCTTGTTGTGATCAAGGTTGTTATGTTCTAACGTGTTCAGAGTAGTGTAAGCCATTAAATTTTATCCAATATTTTGTTTCCCGCCCATCATTTTCTCCTCACCCCTTTCCCCCCCTTTGTTTTGTGAAGCCTTAAAGTAACCACATAAAACATCGCATCTTTCTTCAACCCTTTTTCCTTTATAATACATTATCTCAATTATACCAGACCCTTTAAATCAAAAATGTAGAAAAATATTAAGAAATAAAATTATTTATTGTATTCAATATTTATGATCACTAAAAAAATAAATTTTTGTTGAAATTTCCCTTTTTTAGTTAGTTTAAATTTTGTTTTTCTCATTCTCAAAATTTTTTTAACCCTCTTTCTCAAAAAATTTCATGGTAAAACCCGTCCTCTCTGTTTTTACATGTTTTTCTTTTTTTTTCTTTTTTATTTTTTTTCCTATTTCCATCTCTTTTTTGTTTCTTTTTTTTTCCTTTTTGACAATGGGTTTTTAGCCGTTTTTGATTTTTATAGCTTACAAAAGCCCACACAACACACACACACAACACACACACACACACACACACACACACACACACACACACCACACACCCCACACACACACACAAAACAAAAATTTTGCCATTTATATATTAAATATATAATATATATAAAAAAAGTAAATGAGTATACCCAATAAAAAACCCTAATTTATAGATACCACTAAACCAAATGATAAAAAAAAAGAAAGAAGAAAAAAAGGGAAAGGGACAGAAGGAAGGTGGGAAAGGGAAAAGAACCACAAAACCAAGAGAGATGAAAAAATTTTGGCAAAAAAACCCCCAAAAGGGCTCCCGGGGTGGGAAAACTAAAAAAAAATAATTAGTTGATTACTTTAATTAGTTAGTAAGTTAGTTCTCTCATTCTAAATTTTTATAACCATCTTCTCATAATATATTCATGGTACATCATCCTCCCCTGTCTTACATGTCGTTCTTATTTCTTTCTTTATTTTTCCTATTTCCATCTCTTCTTTGTTTTTTTGTTTCCTTTTTGTACTCTTTCCTTTCTTTTTACTCGTTTTTTTTTTTTTTTTATGTTTAGGGAAACATATACAATTTTTTTTTTTTTTTTTTTTTAAAGACAATTGCAAACTTAGAGACAGAAAGGGGGCTTTTTAAACTACTTGTAGTCTGGTTAAAAGCCCCCCAAAAAAAAAAAAAAATTTTCTCACTAATTTAATTAATAACAATTAAAAGCTAGCTAACTGATTAAAAATTTAAAAAAAAGATTTAACTCCCCTTATTACTACCAACTACATGACTGACTAACAACAAATTTAAAAATTTTTCCTTTTTTGTTTTTCTTTTTCACATTTTTTTTTGTTCTGCCGGGGGTTTGAACCGGGCAGCTTTTGGATGGGGGGGGTCAAAAGGGGGGCCTTTTTCAGACGGATGTTTTAAACCCCACTGCTAAAAGACACCTTTTTCTATTTTTAGATGTTTCCCCCTTTTTAAGTTCACTTTTTTTCCCCCCAAACCAGAAACTCTTTCCCAAATTTTCATTTGTTTCCTACACAATTTTGTTGGTATCCCCGCTATGAATCTCCCGTCAACTTTAGAAATATTTTGAACCCCAAATGCAAACATGACGCTTTCCCCCTTTTAAAAATTGAAAGAAAAGGGAAACCCATTGGGGGTTTTTCCCGGGGTTTTGAAAACAATAACCATTTTCCCTGTCCCGTTATCCACAGCATCCTGTGTGTACGCGAAAGTCCCCCTTGGGTTTTAAAAAGGGAAAAAAACCCGTGAAACACAGAAGAAGCAAAAAGGGGGGAAAAGGGAAGCCTTTTTTTCCCCATCGGGTTTTTTTTTTTGCCAACCTCCCCCGTTTGTTCTTGCGCTGATGGACGGGAAAAAAAACGGGTTTATACTGATAACCAGTAGTGACAATGAAATCATTTGCCTCCCCTCTTTCCCCCCCTTTTTGTAGACACCCAAAAAAATCAACAAAAAAATTTTCATGAAACTTTTTTGGCGTCAATATCAGTTAGTGACAGTGGTGATGCTCTGAGAAAAAGTGGTGGGAAAAAAAATTTTTTCCCTTGTTTTTAGAGTAAAAAATATAAAGGGGTTGAAAGGAAAATAATAAAACCCCAACTGATTAAAAAACGATGCATTTCCCCCCACCAGAGCACAAAACTAATGTTAGATCAAGCACATGTGGCACAGACAGCAAACCCCTACTAAAAAAGCTAATGTGCAGAGCACACAGAATTTGTAACAAAACTTTTTTAAAACAAAAAATGGCAACATTGAGGAAAGAGGGGAAAAAATTTGGTTTAAACTCCCCCCCTTTTTGTTGGGGAAGTTAAACAAAATCACTTCTACCGGAGCAAAAAAAAATTTTGAAAAGGGGAAAAAATCACTATGACCCATGTAAATGTTTTGTTTAAAGTTGTGGGGGTGGACTTTTCTATGTTGATTGACATCCAAGGGTTAGTTTTCAAATGTTTTCCCCACCACGTGTCGGATCCATGTCAAAATGAAGGTTTTTAAAAACCAATTGTACAACGTTCATCCCCATAATTTTCGGTATGGCTTCCCTCCTCACTCCTTTCTCCCCTTCCCCCACCCCCCAAACCCCTTTTCCCCCCTCCCATTCCCCCCTATCCGTTTTGTGAAGGGCCCCTTTAAAACCTAAAAAACCCCCAAAAAATATTTTCAAATTTTTTTTTTTTTTTTTTTTTTTTTTTTTTTCCCCCTCTCTCTCTCTCTCTTTCCCGAAAAGCACAAAAAGAATTCGTACAAAAATTTTAAAACCAATGAACGCCTTTAAAAAAAAAACAAATAAGAATGAAAAAAAAAAAAAAATAATGTTTTATATATATTTTTTTATATAATTTTTGAAATAATAAAATAATAAATAACAAAAATTTTGATAATAACCAAAATCAAAAAAAAAAGAAAAAGAAAGGAAGGGCAGAATGAAGGGAAAAGGGAAAAAAAACCCCAAACGAAAAGATAATGAAATTGGCAAAAAATACAAATCTATTTTTAAACCCGATGTTTTGGGTCCATGTCATGTGGGGGGTTGAAAAAAGGCCAAAATTTTTCAACGTTGTTTCCCCATAATTTTTTGTGTATGGCTTCCGTCCCCCCCTCCAAATTTTCCCCCGGGCCCCCCCCCCTACCCTGTTCCCCCATCAAATTCCCCCATAGTCCCTTTTGTAAGGGCCTTTAAAACCCAAAAAAACATAAAACTATTCCATTTTATTCCCCCCTTTTTCCTTCTTCTTTTCCTCTTCTTCTTCTTTTCTTTTTTCTTTTCTCTCTCTTTTTGAAAAGTCACAAATTTTTATACGTTTAAAAAATTTAATACCCCCCAAAAAGCCTTAATAAAAAAACAGTTTAAAAAAAAAAAGGGAAAGGGGGAAAAAAAATTTTTATATTAAAAATTTTTTTATATAATTTTTAAAAAAAAAGGTATTCAATAAAGAAATAATTTTTGGGGGCCCCTAAACCCAAAAGGGTGAAAAAAAAAAAAAGAAGAAAAAAGGAAAGGCAGAAGGAAGGGGGAAGGAAAAAAAACCCCAAAACCAAAAGAGATGAAAAAAAATTGGGAAAAAACCCCCCAAAAAACCCCCCCTGGTGGGTAATGAAAAAAATAAAAGTTTTTCTTTAAATTTTTATAAGTTAGTTTTTCATTCTCAAAATTTTAACCATTTTTTATAAAAAAATTCATGGTACCCAGTCCTCCTTCCCGTCTTACTGTCGTTCTTATTTCTTTTTTATTTCCTATTTCCACCTTCTTTGTTTTTTGTTTCCTTTTTTTCTTTTTTCCCTTTTTTTTTTAAAATTTTTTTTTTTTTTTTTTTGTTTAGGGGGCTATACAATTTTTTTTTTTTTTTAAAAAATTTTTTTTTTGGAAAAAACTTAGGGACAAAAAGGGGTTTTTTCTACTTGTATTTGGGGTTTAAGCCCCCCCAAAAAAAAAAAAAAAAAACCTACAACAAATTTAAAAAAAATTTAAAATAGCAGCAAAAATGTTTAAACTAATTAACAAAAATGAGTAACTACCTTACTTACTCCCCAAAAAACATGCCCTGATTAACAAACAATTTAAACTATTCTTCACATTTTTTTTTTATTCTTTACTTTTTTTTCTTTGTTTGGGGGGGTTGGCCCTGCAGCTTTTTGGATGGGTGGGCGTTGAAGGGTCCCTTTTTTTGACGGATGTCTTACCCACTGTAACAAAAAACCTTTTTCAATTTTAGATTTTTTATTGCCTTTTAAAAGTTCATTTTGTTCCTCCCCAAACCCCGCATTTCATTAAAAAATTCAGGGGTTTTACACAACCCTTTTTGGGATCCTGCATAATCCCCCTAAAACTTTAGAAAAAATTTGAACTCAGCATGCAGAACATGCGCTTTTCCCGGGTTAAAAAAGAAAGAAAAGGGAAAACCCATTTTTGGGGTTTGGGCCCCGAGGTTCAATACATAACAAATTTTTCCCTGTCACGTTACTACCCCGCATCCAGCTGTTATGCAGAAAGTGCCCCTTCCGGTTTAAACAGGGATAACATGTGAAACACAGAAAAAGCCAAGGGTAGGAAGGCAGCCCTTTCATCTCCCCGGTTTTTTTTGGGCCAACTCCCCCAGTTTTTTCCCTATTCTGCTGATTCGGGACAGTAAAAAAAAAATTTTTAAATTTCTGAAACCTGAAAGCTGACAATAATCTCATTTCCCCTTCCCCCTCTTCCCCATCTTTGTATGATACTCAAAAAAACCCCAAAGCAAATTTACATAAAACGTGTGGGAAAAACACAGTTAGTGAAAGGTGTGATAACTCGAGAAAAAAAAGGTACAAAACAGTTTTTCCCTATGACTTTTTAGATAAAAAATACTAAGGCTAAAAAAGGAAAATAATAAAACCCCAACGTGATTAAAAAACGTCCCTTTTTCCCCACAAGAGCAAAAATAATGTTAGATCAAGCACAAGACACAGATAGTCCCTGGCTCACTAAAGAAGCTAAAGGCAGAAAGCACCCCAAAATTTTTCCCAACAAAACATTCACCACAAATAAGGGAAAAATATTGGGGAAAGAGGGAAAAAATTTGGAAAACTCCTCCGTGTTTGTGGCGAAGTTAAAACATAAAAATTTTTTTTCCCGGAGCAAAGATTTTTTAAAAAAAAGGAAATCCCCCTATGCCCATCGTGATGTTTTGTTGAAAAAATTGTGGGGGGGACTATTACTATGTGTGATTGACAGCCCCAAGGGGTTATTTAAAAAAGTATTTACCACGATGTTGGATCCATGTATGATGAAGGTTTGTAAAGGCCCTTTTACAAGTTGTTTCCCTGATTTTCCCTGTATGTATTTTCCCTCCTTAATTCCCTTTTTCCCCTGCCCCCACCCCTACCCCCCTTCCCCCTCCCATTCCTCCTGCCGTTTTGTGAAGGGCCTTTTAAAAGCCCAAAAAAACCCCCTAAAAATTTCGCCCTTCTATTTGTTTTTCCTTTTTCCCCTCCCTTTTTTCTCTCCTTTCCCCCTCTCTCTCTCTAAAATCACAAATTGAATACGTACATAAATTGATACCCAAAAAAAACCCTTAATAAAAAAAAACAAATAATGAATTAAAAAAAAAATATTTATATAGGGGGGCCCCCCCGGGGGTTTCCCGGGGTATGAACATTCTTTGCGATACTCAAAAAAGTGAGGCAAACATGTAAAAAAAATTTTTTGATTTTTTAAAAACCCCCCCCCCCCCCCAAAAATCTTCCCCCCCCCCCCCCCCCGAAAAGATAAAACATTTTTGTCTCTGCTCTGCTCCCGTTTTTTTTTCTTTTTTTTACATTCTATTGTTTTTTTCCCCCCCGCCTTGGGCCCCCTTTTCCCCCAGCAGTCGAGATGCTTTTTTTCGCTCGATTTTTCCCCCTGCACCACTGTTTCCCCCCTTTCCATTTTATGATTGCCCTTTTTTTTTAGGAAAAGACTTTGTCAAAAGTAGTTTTTTTTTTTTAAGGGGCTGTGTCTAATGTAAAAAAAAGTGTATCAGGGTTTGCACTGTACAATCATTTTTTTGGGCCCCCCCATTTCTCCCTTTTTATCCCCCTACACTGTCCCCCTCCATTTTTTTCAAAATTACCCCTTTCCCTTATGGACATACCATACCGAATTTTAAACAATAGCGGTGTAAAAAAATTGAAAATAACGGTTTTTTTAAAGGTCAATGTTTAAATTTTGGGGTTTGTAAAATACTTGTTCAGCGCTTAAAAAAAATCGTGCATACGGAAAAGTTATCAAGAAGGGGGAAAAATTTTTTTAAAATTTAGAAAATAAAAAATTTTTAACGGGCAATGTTAAGTTTGGGGTCTTGAAAATTGTAAACATTGTTTAGCGTTCAAAACTGCACATGAAAATCGAAAATTTTTTCCAAAAATACTCTAAATTTTAAAAAAAAGGTTTTTTAAAGGTCAAATTTTAAATTTCGGTTGTAAAAGTTTATACATTTTTTGGCATTTAAAACGCACATGTAACCGAATTTCACAAGAACCCAAATTTTGAAAAAAAAGGTTTTTAACGGTCAAATTTAATGGTCATAATGACCATTTAAAAAAACCCCCCTTTCCCCCGGGGGGGGTTTCCCGTAGGCTTTGTCAAGTTTGGTGGCGATCCATAAACCCGGGCCCCCCAAACCCAGAAGATTTGGGTTTTTTTAAAAAATTTTTATGGGTTTTTTGGGTTTTTAAGGTTTTTAAAATGTTATAAATTGTTTTTTAAATTTTTAAATAAAAGGTTTTTTAATTTTTGAAAGTGCCCCGTACCCGTGCAAATTTCCCAAGGCCCCCCTTTTGGGAAAAAGAGGGGAAAAAAATGTCTTTGAAACCGTTATAAAAGTTTTTTTTTTTAAGGTTTTTTTAAAGGTTTTATTTTTTTAGAGATTTTGCCCCCCCAAAACCCTCCCCGGGGCACAAAGACCCCCCCTGCTAAAAAATTTTTGAAGATCGGGTTTTTTTTAAAAAATTTTTTTTTTAGGGTTTGGTGTTTTTTAACGGTTTTTTTAAAAATTTTTAAATAACGTTTTTTTTTAAAAACCCCAAAAAAGGTTTTAATTTTAGAGAAAAAATCCCGTACCTGGCAATGTAACAACGGCTATTTAAAAAAAGCAGAGGAAAAAGAAAGACTTTAAACCGTTTTAACCCGCTTTTTAAAAAATTTTTTTTTAAAGGTTTTTTTTTTTAGAGATTAGCCCCCCAAAAACCCTCCCCGATCACAACGGACGTAACCCGCCAAATTTATGACAATCGGTTTAGCCCTTTTTTTTAGTCTTTAAACGTACACAGAAAAACACAACAACACAACAACACACAAAACACACACACACACCCCACACACACACACACACACACACCAACCAAAAATTTTCCATTTTAAAAAATTTATTAATAAATTTATATATAATTAAGTAAATGGGGTATATCAATAAAGAATAATTTTTTTGATCCCCTAAACCAAATGGGTGAAAAAAAAAAAAGAAAAAGAAAGGAAAAGGGCAGAAGGAAGGTAGGAAAAGGAAAAAAAACCCCCAAAACCAAGAGAGTGAAAAAATTGGGGAAAAAAAAACCCCAAAAACCCGCTGGTGGGGAACTGAAAAAAAAAATTTTTTTGATTACTTAATTATTATTTTAATTTTGTTCCTCTTCTCAATTTATAACCATCTTTTTTTCCCCAAAAAATATTCATGGTAAAATCAAATCCCCCCTGTCTTACATGTTTTTTATTTTTTTTTTTATCTTTCCCATTTTCCCTCTTTTCTTTTTTTTTTTTTTTTTCCCTTTTTTTTACTTTTCCTTTTTCTTTTCCCCCCCTTTTTTTTTCCCTTTTTTTGTTTATGGACATAAAAAAATTTTTTTTTTTTTTTTTTTTTAAAAAACAATTGCAAACTTAAGACAGAAAAAGGCTCTTTCCCCACTTGTAGCCCCGGTTGAAACCCCCCCAAAAAAAAAAAAAAAAAAATTCTCACTTAAAATAATTAATAACTAATTTTTAAAAACTAGCTAAACCCGTTTAAAAAATTTTTAATTTTTTGAGAAAAAAACCTTTCTTACTCCTAACTACATACTGACAAAAAACTAAATTTAAATATTTTTCAAAATTTTTTTTTTTTTTTTTCCCAAAAATTTTTTCTTTGTTCGGGCCCGGATTCGAACCGGGGAAATTTTTGGGGTGGGGGGGGGGTCTAAAGGGGGTGCCTTTTTCAGAGGGGTGTCTTACCCCAAATGCTAACAAAACACCTATTCTACTTTTAGATTTTTTCCCTTTTTTTAAATTCACTTTTTTTTCCCCCCCCCAAACCCGCACTCATTAAAAAATTCAGGGGTTTCCTACACAAGCTGTTGGTAGGGGCCCGCAAAAGAATCCCCGTCAACTTTAAAAAATATTTGAACCAGCACTGCAAAACATGACGCTTTCCCCCCTTTTAAAAATTTTAAAGCAAAGGAAACCACATTGTGGGGTTTTCCCCCGAGGTTCCATACTAAAAACCCCTTTTTTCCCCGGGAGTTTTCACCCCAGCATCCAAGCGTGTATCGCAGAAAGTTCCCCTTCCAGGGAAAAAAAGGGGAAAAAATGGAAACAAAAGGGGAAAAAACTAAGGGTAGGCAAGGGAGGCCCTTTTTTTTTTCCCCCTGGGTTTTTTTTTTCCAACTCTGCCCCGTTTTTTCCCAGCCGCTGATTCTGACAGTGAAAAAAAAATGTTTTTTTTCTGATAAAAACCCGGAAGGCCAAAAAAAAAATCATTTTTGCCCCCTTTTTTCCCCCGCTTTTTTAAAACCCCCAAAAACCCCAAAAGCAAATTTTTCCTAAAAATGGGGGGGTCCCCAAAAAACAGTTTGTGACAAATGGGGTTTAGACCTGAGAAAAAAAGGCCCCCGCAAAACAGAAAAACCAAAAGACTGGGTTGAGTAAAAAATACTGAAGGGAAAAAAAAGGAAAATAAACAACCGAACTTTTTTTTAAAAACGATGGGGGGTTTTCCCCCCACACAGGCACAAAAACTAAAAAATTTTTTTCAACACATGTGGAAAAAACAGCAAAACCCCCCCCACTAAAAAAGCTAATGTGCAGGCACACAGAATCTTGTCAACAAAAAAATTTCCCCCACAAATAAGGCCCCATTTAAGGAAAGGGGAAGAACTTGGTCAATCTCCCCGGTTTTTTGGCAATTAAAAACATCCTTCTACCCGGACAAAGATGTTGTTAAAGGAAATCCTCACAATTACCCAAACCCTTTTTGTTTTTTTTTAAAATTGTGAGGTGGACATTACTATGTGTGATTGAAAATCCAAGGATTAGTTACAAATGTATTTACTTTCCCCGATGGGGGACCCCGCCCGTTAAGGTTTTTTTAAAAGGCCCAAAATTTTTAAAAAAATTTTTTTCCCCATAAAATTTTTTTTGTATGGCTTCCGCCTCACCCCCAAATTTTTTCCCCCTGCCCTCACCCCCACCCTGTTCCCCCCCCCTCCCCTTTTTCCCCCAAATACCCCCCTTTTTTTAAAGGGGGCCTTAATAGCCAAAAAACCACATAAAACTTTTTGCATTCAAATTTTTTCTCTCTCCCCTCCCCTCTCCCTCTCTTTTTGCCCTTCCCCCTCCCTCTTCTCTCTCTCTCTCTAAAAAGGGGCCCAAAGGAAAAAAAAAAAATTAAAAATTTAAAAAACCCCAAAAAAAAAACCCAAAAAAAATTTAAAAAAAAAAAATTTATTTTTTAATTTTTTTAAAATTAAAATTTGTAAAAAATTTTAAAAAAATAAAAAAAAAATTTTTGGGTTAAAAAATTTGGGGGAAAAAAAAGAAAAAGGAAAATTTGGGTAGAAAAAAAAAAAAAAAAAAAAAAAAAAATTAAAATAAAATTTTAAATTTTAAGGGGGGTTTTTGGGGGGGTTTTGGGGGTAAATTTGTTTTTTTGGGGGGGGTTTTTGGGGGGTTTATTTTTTTGGGGTTTGTTTTTTTGGTTTTTTTTTGGGGGGGGGTTTTTGGTTTTTTTTTTGGGGGTTTGTTTTTTTTTGGGGTTTTTTTTTTTTTTTTTTTTAAAAAAAAAAATTTAAATATTTAAAAAAAAAATAAAATTTTTTAAAAAAAAAAAAAATTTTAAAAAATTTAGAAATTTTAAAAAATTAAATTTATAAAAAAAAAAAAAAAAAAAAAAAAAAATAAAAATTAAAAAAAAATTTTAAAAAAAAATTTTTAATTAAATTGAATTTTTAAAATAAAAAAATTTTTACCCAGTCCTCTCTGTCTTACATGTCGTTCTTATTTCTTTCTTTATCGTCCTATTTCCATCTCTTCTTTGTTTCTTTGTTTCCTTTTTGTATCTCTATTCCTTTCTCTCTTTAATCTTTTTATTTTCTTTTAATGTTTATGGACATTATACAATTTTTTCTCCTTTTTTTTTTTTATAGACAATTGTCAAACTTAGAGACAGAAGATGCTCTTTACTACTTGTTATCTGGTTAAGCACCCCAAAAAAGAAAAAAAAATTCTCACTAACTAATTAACTAACTAATTAACTAGCTAGCTAACTTATTAACTAATGTAACTAACTGAGTAACTACCTACTTACTACCTAACACATGACTGACTAACAAACTAATTAACTATTCTTCACATTTTTTTTTTCATTCTTCTTCTTTCTTTTTTTGTTTTTTTCTTGTTTCTTATTATTATTTTGTTCTTTTTGTTATTCTTTTACTCTTTATTTTTTTTATTTTTTTTTTTTTTTTTTTTGGTTTTTTTTT
>JAMYXO010002168.1:0-5000 GCA_033310375.1 Conus canariensis
TTTTCCACAATGCTTTTTAAAAAAATTTATTAGGGTTTCCAATTATGCTGGAATTCGGAAAAGCGCCAATGGTTGGAAGAAACAACAGTGTACCTACCATAAACAAGGAAAATCAAAAAGAAAATCTTCTAATTTTCGATCCATTTCTTTTGACTCCCCTTTGGGAAAACTTTTTGAGGGGATAATAAAATTTTCAGATTAAACATTTCCTTGAAAAGAATGGATTTTGCCTTTTATTCAAGCTGGTTTCAGAAAAGGGGGGTGTCACTGATCATGTTAGTCTTTTAGCTTCACACGTCAAAAAAAGCCTGGCTAAGCGACACTCCACTTTAGCCACGTTTTTTGATATTCATAGAGCGTACGATTCTGTTGCATTTTAAATTATTGTCCAAGGCTCATGAAATTGGGATTAAAGGTCGTTTCCACATGTTTTTACAATCATTTTATCTGGAAGAACGCTACAAGTAAAACTAAATGGTGTGCTGTCAAGTACAAGAATGTTAACATGGGTGTCCCTCAAGGAAGTGTAATTTCTCCAATCCTCTTCTCATTGATGCTTTATGATCTTAACCAGATTGACACGAAAGGGGCAACTTTGCTGCTTATGCAGATGATATGCAATGTGGAAAAATGTAAGTTGTAATTTTACAAAAAAACCAAAATCAAGCGTAATAAAATTGTTGAACAGTTTCAATTTGCGGCAGTAAACTTGTTAATTATTTGAATTCAAACGGTTTAAACTTATCAACGGACAAATCGGTTTTTATTATATTTACAAAGAAAAATATCGATTTTGAAGGTAGGGACGCTGTAAAAGTACAAATAGGTGATTCTTTCATTTTCCCAAGTAAGCAAGTAAAATTTCTAGGCGTTATTTTTCCACTATAAATTATTTTGGTGTAAACATATAAATCATCTCGTGGAAAAGGCAAGAAGAAACTTGCGTTACTGCGAGTCCTAACTGGAATCCCTCTAATAAAATTATGGATCTAATCTTATCCATGTCGCCTTAGGACAGTTCGTTCGATTGTAAGTTAGGTCAAGAAGTATTTTTTACTGCACCAAAAGACAGATTTACATAATTTAACTAGTATTGATTCCTTAGCACTTAAAATTGCTTTGGGGCTTCCAAGAGGGCATCAATTGATATGACTTACAGAGAGGCAGGAGTTTTGCCTTTAAATGAACATAGGATGCTCTGTGCTTGTAGCTACTCAGCACGAGCAAGAACAGTCCCTAACTCAGTTACTTCTGAACTTGAGAAAGCACCTACGTTTCTAGAGAGATACGGAATAAAAAAAGCATATACTTCATTGTCTGATTATGTATCTCCTCTTTTACATGATGCAACTTTCGCTTGACAACATTGTTAAAATGACGAAATACCCTTTCCCCCTTTGGTTGATGAAGCAAACAGATTTTTTCTATTCCTATGGTAATATTACTAAAAATGAGAACCCCACTTTTGCTTGCTTCTCTTGTTAAAGAATTGATTTACACTGAATATGAATCTTATCTGCATATTTTCACTGATGGTTCAGTTTCGTGTACTTCTGAGGTTGGTGCTGCTTTCGTGTACCTTCCCTTAACATTGAAAAAAGATTTCATATTACCAAAGGTTGTTCTATTTTCACTGCTGAGTTATTTGCTCTTATGAAAGCTATTAATTTCATTCTTGATGTGCAAGTCTTACCAGAAAGAAACTGATTTTGTCAGATTCCAAGTCTGCTTTGACGGCTTTACACCTTCCCAAAATACATCAAGTCGTCCTGATCTCGTCAGTGAAATTTTATTTTCAATACACCAGTTAATGATGCGAGGTTCCAAAATAACATTTTTATGGGTACCCGGTCACTGCAATCTTCGAGGGAATGAACTGGTGATACCTGTGCAAAAGAGGCTTCAATGTGAAAATCGAATACAGTTGTATGTGATATTCCTTATTCGGTTCTTGAAATAAACAGTATTCTGACAAAAGCCACACTGGGAACCAGAGAAGAACACAGTACCTTGAAGCTGCCATTCAGAAGAACAGATGGGATCTTTCTGCCCCGGCAGTCATTGTAATAAGTCCGCCAGGTTTCTATTCCGAATCGAAATTTATTGCACAGAATACGGGTGGATGGGTTGGTTTGCCAGGTTTTTAAAACCATCTCCTTTGTGTATCTGTGGTCAAAACCTTAATGTATCTCATTTTTTACTTGAATGTTCATTAACAAAAGCGTATTTCAATGTCTTCATGATAAAATTTTGTCTAAAAATCTACCTTTAACATTGCATAGTGTTTTTTGTCCCAAACCAGAAAATGGGTGGAGGCTAGCCAGTTTGGCTGTAAAATCTGATCAAGTCTCATCCACTTGGCAGATTTTTCTAACGGATTTTTTTTTTTTATTTTTTTTTTAAATGTTTGTTTCTTTTTTGGTTTAGTGGTCTGATGTACACTTAGAGCAAAGAATTTGTTACATGACATAGCTGTCCGACTCTCACGTGTACTAGGTCGCATTATTCCATTTACGAAACTTTTGCACAGGTATTGTGCGCGCGCTAGAGAGAGAGAGGAGAAGAGAGAGAGAGGAGAGAGAGAGAGAGAGAGAGAGGAGGGGGGTAGAACTTCGTTTTGGTGTATATGTGAGTGCATGTTGTGCGTACGTCTATACGTTTTTTTGTGTGGACATGTTTTTGAGAGTGTGTAGGGGAGGTGACGGTTTGTGTGTGTGTGTTTTGTTGTGTGTGTTGAGTGGTGTGTGTGTGTTGTGTTTGTGTGTGTGTGTGTGTGTGTGCGTGCGCGCGCGCGCGCGCGCGCACGCGCGTGCGAGAGAGAGTTTTGGTGTTTTATTTGTTTGTCTGTGGGGTGAATATATGTGCGTGCTCGCATACACGTGAGTAGGGGGAAGGGGAAGCGTGGTTTTTGTGAGTGTGGGGTTGTGTGAGTGTGTGTCTGTGTTGTGTGTGTGTGTGTGAGAGAGAGAGAGAGAGAGAGAGAGAGGGGAGAGAGAGACAGAGAGAGAGAGAGAGAGTGAGTGTGTGTGTGTTGTGTGTTGTGTGTGAGTGTGTGTGTGTGTGTGTGTGTGTGTGATTGGATGGTGTGTGTTTTGTGTGCATGTGTTTGGGGAGGTGGGGGGGTCTTTCCTTTTTTTTTATTTAATTTTTTTTTATGGTGTTCTGGGAGAGAGAGAGAGAGAAGAGAGAGAGAGAGAGAGAGAAGAGAGAGAGGAGAAGAGAGAGAGAGAGATTTGATTTTCAGTACAGTTTTAAAATGTAATTTGCTTTTGTTACAATTTCTGATTTTTATTATGTTACTTACAAATGTTAAATGTTTCCCTGTCAATTTTCCTTTATGATTTTTATGTCATTCAGATGTTATTTGTATCATTTTCGTTATCTCATTAATATTTTAAGGTTTTTCTTTTTAAAATGTCAGTACAACACTATGTTAATCTGACAGTAAATGGTTTCAGTCAGTGTGTGTGTGTGTGTTGTGTGTGTGTGTGTGTGTGTGTGTGTGGTGTGTGTGTGCGTGCGTGCGCGCGTGTGTGTGCGTGCGTATGTGTATATGTGTGTGTGCGTGCGTGCGTGTGTGTGTCAAGTCAAGTCAAAATTATCTTTATTGAGGGTTAAAGAATAAGCTTTAAAGCTTTTTTTTTCATCCTGCCCTCTGTCTCTCTCTCTCTCTGGTGTCTGTCTCTCCCTGCCTGACGATCTGTCGCTCTCTGAGTCTCTCTCTTTCTCACCTTCACCATGTCTGTCTCTAACTCACATGCTCTCTTCCTTCCCCTTTTGGTTTGTCTCTGTCTGTCCCTCTCTTCTCTATCATCATCTTTACTGTTTCCTCCATCTCATTTTCCTAATCATTTATACACTGTAGTTCATTTTCCCCCTATGTACATATTTTATGACAGCAAGATTGAGACAGTGGTTGAGAAGGGTGAATGGATGGGGGAGGGGGGGGGAACGGGGCGGGGGGGGGGAGTGTGGAGGATGGGGGAGGGTGAGAGAGAGAGAGTAATGTGGGTTTGGGCACGCAGTGCACACACACGTTGGGAGTGCGTGTGTGTGTGTGTGTGTGTGTGTGTGTGTGTGTGTGTGTGTGTGTGTGTGTGTGTGTGTGTTTGGGGGGTGTAAATGTTTGGGTATGGATTTGTATTGGTATAAATGTCTAATTTTGTACATGTACATAAACCACATTCGAAAAGGTGTCTATGATTTTGTTTTAGAGGCCTGTTTTACCCACAGATTGATTTATCAATGTTGAATTGTTTGTATTTGTGTTTTACATGCCTGCAAAAAACATTTTCCTTGTGTATATGGGGATATAATAAAACGTCTGAAGTCTGAAGTCTGAAGTCTGTCTGTCTCTCTCATGTAAAGATGTTGCTGCAAGCAGGGCAAGGCGTGCTGTTGTATGTATAACGCAACATCTATCTAGATTTATCACACGTGTTTTCAACACATTGAACGAGCTCACTGCCGTGACCCACAACATCCCGCTCACCACTGACACTGCCACCACTGACAGGCGTCAACATCCCGCTCACCATTGACACTGCCACCACTGACAGGCGTTTCGACCGGTGCATCTATTTTGTGCCTTCCCTTTCTTGTTACACCAGTGTACGGAACATTCTTCTCCAGTGGCCGGCCACCCCCCTACCTGGACTCTTTTAGGTTGCAGTGGGCATCCAGGAAATGCTTTGTTCCGTCGATAAGCAGATGATCAAAGATAATCGTTGCTCGTTTCCCTTCAGACCTTGCTTTTTTCAGATGAGGGAAAGGCCATGTCTTATGGTTCGCACACGTGAAGAAAAACCCTCTCCCACAAAATGTCGCTACCTTTCAATTTCCGTTTTTCTTTCAAAATACGTAACGTGTCCTTATAAAAAGAACATCGGGCGATTACAGGAGAGTCCGGTTTGGGATTCAGCCTGTGAACTCGATCAAACTCGGTGTCCCGTGTCAATCCAAGTTGATCAGATATAAGGTCAGGGATTCTGCCTTCGCAC
>JAMYXO010002168.1:10000-25129 GCA_033310375.1 Conus canariensis
ATATTTTATAACCGTAATAACCACCCCACCAACAGCAATGACGCCAAAAATGCCAACTCTTTTAATCCAAATAATCCATGACGACTTTGGTGTTGTAGGTCTTGAATCAACTTGTGTATTTACAGCTGGCATTGAAACAACTGTTGGCGTTGGCGGTGTTATGTTTTCATTATGAGTTATATTCTGTGATTGCAACATTAATTTTTTTTGTTTGTTCCACTCTGCTAATTTTTTTCCTGCTGCAACACGCCCAGGATGAGGAGGCTTTTTACTGGTCACTTTCTCCATCAATGTTTTCTGCTGATTTTCTGGCTCGGTCATTTTGAAGGGAAACAAAATCTATATGATTAAAAGTAATTAATCCCATGATTAATGGCGATAACAATGTTCCAAATCTGTAATATAGATCACATCCTAGAGACTCTAATGACTTGTTAAAACGGGATCCTGTGTTAAATCATACATAAAATCTTGTTCAGAATCAATGGGAGCAAATCTACTAACTAGTTTAGTGTACAAACTAAGAACCGTTTGCCAACACTTTTTACCATTCTTGACCCCAGTTGCGCTTCATACCTGTTGTGATACTTTACAATGTCTTGTGGCGACATTTGTTGAATCTGTTCTATGCTGAATTCATTTCCAAGGTACTGTTTTGTTTTTCCACACGCCGCCAAAGAATACAGCCTTTCCTTTTGGCGCATAATAGCTTGGTCATCAATTTGATCATTTGTAATCATAAGTTCAGGAAGTAGATCATCGCTGTTCATGTTTTATTAATGAATAAATATTATTTTATTTTTTAAAAATGAGCACCGAAAAAACTATTACTAACCTTGTATACCATTCTGCTGTTATTGGAGGTCTAAGTGTAGGATACACAATGCTTGGTAAAAGCCTGTTAAAAATAAAACCAGCAGATCTTGGCAAACTAGACTTTGAAGACTCAGCAAAGCTGATTGCTGTTATTACAGCTCATTTGCTACGAAAGATTTTCTAGTTAAGCAAGGAATAATTCCAGACAGTATCAATATGTAAAAAAAAACATTTATAAAAATGGCATTCACTCGTAATGATGATAGGCGGCGCAGTGGTCAACGCGCTGCTTTCAGCGGAAGTAATTACGCGTTTAGTAAACTACAAAAATAACAATGAGAGAAAAAGACATAACAGAGCTATGGAGCAACTATGCTGTGCACAAGACACCTATGAAAACAAAGAATGGAGCAGTTAGATTTTATTAACGACAGACTTAAACACAGGGACATGCAGCTTACACATTTAAAGATGTTGACCAGGCAATAAAAGAATATTTTCTAGTAACAGGCAAACAAGTTGAAACATTGCGTCACCAAAATTTAGCGATTACTAATCAACCATCAGAAAAACAAAAGATGCAAGAAATATAGTTTATTGCCTTTGGCATGACCGTTGTGTATTTTGTTGCACATAATATTGGCTGAATAAAAAAAGAACAAGATCTATTATTCGCCAAAAGGATAATTGGAAGGGAATCACGGCAATCAAAAAGCTAAGCCAAGCAGCGGGAGTCAGTGAACAAACAGCAAAGGAATGGTTATCTAAACAAGCGATTTGGCAAATTTATCTACCGGCGCCTAAACAAATACAGAGACCGCACTTTGTCAACACAATACCGAACGACACCCATCAAATGGATCTTCTATATTTACCCCATGATACGATTAGACGAAAAAGATTTAAGTACGCACTTACAGTCATTGACAATAGCTTCAAGATACAAAGATGCTGAACCATTAACACAAAAGAGTGCTTCTGCTGTTGCTGTCGCTTTACAACTGATATATCAACGAGGACCCTTAACTTATCCTCGCATGATTCAAGTCGATGATTGAAAAGAATTTAAAGGTCAAGTGAATCAATTATTGTTAAAACATAGAGTTACCATTAAAAGAGGCATTCTGGGTGTTCACAGATCACAGGGGTTGGTTGAAAACTTTAACAAACAGTAATCTGAAAGACTTTTCTCCTACCAGTATCACAGAGAGCTGATTGACAATTCTCGCAACACAGAATGGGTTAGAAGGTGCTGCCCTCAGTTCTACGTGCAATGAATAATGAAGAATTTAAAGGTCTAAAACCAGTACAAGCAATCAAAAAACAAACAATAAATGTTGTTGAAGGAGAGTCTTCATCAAGCAAACTATTACCATTTGGTTTGAAAGTAAGGTACCTTTATTTACCGGGAGAAGCAGAAGGGACACTCGCATTAGGGCAACAGATCCAGTTTTGGAGTGTTGATCCATATGAGATAAAAAAATTGTGAAAATGAATCCGCCCGTGTATTATTACGAGAAACTGACACAACAAAACGACCAGCCCCCCGAAGATCTTTTGTGAAGGAAGAACAACAAATAATCCCACCAGACACAGTTCCAGTCCCTTAGTTAATTTAGGCAAATACATTTGAGTTTAAAATGGAAGACTCAAAAGAAAAAAGAGTTTTCAAAATTAATACGTCAATTATCTGCTTATAATATTATTATCAAAAAAATATTTAAGAACATTGACAATCTTATGCCAGACAATCGCTTACTACCAATCCCTAGATTCTGATAATTTGATATGGAAAAATCAAAATCTTGAAATGATAAAAAAAATTAAAGCACATTTTGCATAATGAATGAAATAAAATGATTTGGCTATACTGGATAATGATATAGTTGAGCTTCTGATAACACTTGACCAAACAGAAACCATGAAGACATATGATTATACAATTCTCCAGTGCCCAATTGACATATGAAACTCTGGATTAACAAACACACGTTTTGTGTTTTGTTCTATCTAATGACTTCTTTGTTACAACAGTTGTGTATGACTCATGTAGATTAGATCGTAGTTTACGTTGTCATGATGAAAAGTCTATTGCCAAACAATGCTTCTTTGTAGTTGTCATGGGATATGCTTGGGCTGCACAACACTACGAGATATTCCCTTTTCTTTTTTAACAACTTTTTTTTGGCTTGAAATGACTGTACATTTTCGACCTCAAACCAACAAACTCCTTGATCACACCACCAGATAATTCATCCTTCATCTTACCTAAAACCTTCTTTTTTAATATCTGAAAGCAAAGGCGAATCTTTAGGTAATCAGATGTTCGTACCATCCTGCATGCCCTTTAGCTACTTCTAATACCATGTCTTTATAGAAATCTTCAGTAGGGATGTCGATTACAAAGGAATCTGTATCTGTGTAAAGTACTTTTGGGCTCAGGATACAAGGGCTTAAAGTAGTCGTAAAGAAATTCTAACATCAAAAGCTTCGACAGCTCTAAAACAGTAAAACCCAATAAAAACGGGCTTGTCCAATTTGACTTTCTTTTTTTTTCATCATTAAGCCAAAAAGCAGAATCAGAAATCTTCTGAAGTCCTGATAAATTAGGTTAGAAGTTAGCTTAATTGCATCGTTCTCTCTGGTGACCAATCTTACATCTTTGCGCTTGTGCGGATTCTCCATAGTCTTTCCAAAACAGCGTTGTTCATCAACATGAAAAAGTCTTTTTCTGAAGCATCTGCGGATTTAGTTCTGAGATCAGTGTTCTTCATGAATGTATGGTTTCATGAACTTGTTCTTGATCAAAAGCAATTATACGATGAACATCTGTCCAACTTTAAACCATGTCTTAAATAAAATTGAAGAAGTCTGTAATGACAGACCATAATTTTTTTTGTCACGAAGATTAGGCACAAGTTTTTGGTGGTTCTGTTTTTGCCATCTTTAACTTTCTGCTGCTAATGGAAATATTTCATTATGGTAATCATGGAGTTCCTGAGGATATTCTAAGTCAACTTCTAGAATGTATCCACACTGTTGAACTGGTGTCAAACTGCCCAACCATTTTAAAAATAGCTTTTTGAATATTATTCGTATCTGTGTACATTTTAAAGTTGCGTAATGGAAGTGATTGCGCCATTGCCCATCCATACAGATTGTTTGCATGAGATAGTTAGACCTTTTACTTGGATCATAGTCGTCCAAGTATTTGTTTTTTGCTTTACAGTAATTGGTGCGACGCCATACTGATTTCCCCCACGCAATCCGTTTTCAATCATCTGAAGCATTGGCATTAGACAATAAACTCAATTTGTACTCCAGTAAATTTTAAGAAAGTGTCCCAGCTCATCCCGGCGCGGGAAATGTAATGCGCGGGATCCAGGCTGTAATGTTTCATGCAGGTCTCCTATAATTTTCAAAGACGTCCGCCAACAAACAGGTATCCGCCATTAAATAGGAATCAGGATAGTCTCCCATCGTTTACACTCTAACTTCTGCCACGCATCTTGAGCATGCTGGTAATCAGAATCACTTGATGTCCTTTCCTCTGAGCCCAGAAAAGAACGCGCCTTTAGGCGGAAGTGTATCTTCGTCAAACCTTTGCCCAACTGTTCATGTACTCATAAGGGAAACGCCCTTTCAACAAGAGTTGGGTCAAAATATTCTTCTTGTTATTGGCAGGACTTAAGGACAAAAGCCAGTGACTCAAAATGAAACCCATCATGTGTTGCATAGAGTCGTAAAAAAGAAAATGTTATTTAAAGTGAAACACATGTACTTTTCTGATGACTGGCGCAATGCATGACGCCCTAAAGGCGCTAGTTACTGCTTCCCATTAAAGGTGAGAGTCGTAACCTCGCAAGTTGTGAAAGAAATAGGAAGTCTCCAAGTCCTAGGATCAAACTTTAGTTGAAGATTGCAATTGTTATGCGCTGCCCCTCTAAACTTTCCGCTAATGTGAATCATGGTCTCTTACTGTTAGGATTCTCTGCGGTGGCAACCAAGGCCGGCCCCACAAATCCAAACAGTGAGTGGCTGAGTCATAACTGTTGTTGGTCTTCAGGCGTCATTAATGATTTCAGATAAGTATTTGATTTTTAGAACAGGCATTACGCACTTGCTGCATGCGTTTTAAGAAGTATTTTGCAGCATTTGGTCCTCTGTATAATTCTGGCTTTGAATGGGGCGCCATCCGACCCAACAATGATGAAGGTCAAATTGAGCAAATCTGATGATTACTCATTAAAGACTGTTTTAGGAAGTTTCTGTGGGGTTGGTCCATCATAAGGAACAATGAGTGATTTTGAAGTCTGCGTAAACAACATATGGACTAGTTTGCAACCGTTTCCAGTTCTTAAAACTAACTTTACACCCTTCTCGGCGTAATTAGTTTTTTGTATCACAGTCCAACTGGGCTAATACAATGTTTTACATGTTCGCTTGCTGCTTAACAGATGGAATTTTTGTTAAACAATTTCTACAGAATTTTTTTGCTATGTTGTTTTGTAGTATGCACTAGTAATCTACTCATTGTGCGTATCAATGTGTAATGTTTGGGAGCCCTGTTGGTGAAAACACAGTAGTAAGTCAACATGATTTTTGTCTGGTTCGCCAATCGTTGGACTGTTCTTTGGACACTTTAATCGGCTGTAGATTTGTTTCCTCATCCCATATGTAGATATTAACAGTTATTGGTTTGTTTTGTTCTTCAAACTGATCAATCTGATTTACACTAACAGGAAAGGATATTCCTCTAAAGTTAAGATCATTGATGTAAGGTTCATAGTTAGACACTCTCTCTGCGTTTTTGCGGAATACATGCAGCCTAGCAAGAACGCACCACATAAAACATTTGTTGTCTGAATTCTTTATGGTTTAGAACTGCTCGTTTTGCAACTAATGATGGAGGAAGTGGAATGTAAGCCTTGCCAACAATCGGCTCATACTTAGCCTGTTTTAATCTGATCTCTAAGACTTTACCCTCTGACAGCCAGAGCCTCTCATTTTGGCTTCTTCAGCGGCCCACATCAAACTGTGTAAGCAGCTGGTCTGCCCAACCAGGTGTTAAGTCATTAGAGGAAAGAAAGTCTGCGTTTAGTTGAGACCCAGACTTCTAATTTCTCTTCATTTATTGTTTATAAGTCGATTAAAACACTAACCTTATTTTAAACTGGAGGGTTTATTGTTAGTTTACTTGGAACTTGAGAATAGCGTGTACAACGCTTTTCCGCACGTTTTTTATTAAATTAAAAACTTCTAAATCAATCTCATTTAGTGCTCTTGACAAACGCTCTTCCTCGAGCATTGCTTCAAACAATTCATCTGAACCTTCAAATATCTTATCCATGTTGAGTTTCTTTTCTAACCTCAAAATATTTATTTAAATTAAAAAAAAAAAACTTAATCAGAATCAATATCAACGGTCTTTTTGTGCTTGGACTCATAACTAAAGTATAAACGCCCTTTGTGTTGTTTAATTTTGAGCTGTTTAGAACAGAGTTAATGTTTCGTTTACTTTTTTTAAACATTCCTTTTTATCTGGTCGGTGTCTGGCTGTTGAGAAAAAGTTTGCCCTTGCCTTTCTTTGAAGATCAAACTTTATGTCTTTTGTAGTCCTCAAAATCAGCCTGTAGGCGACTAAATTCTTCATCCGTGATGTTCGAGTCGGCAAGTGCTTTATCAATTATCAGTTTGAAGGAACTAAAGTTTAGCTGTTATTAGTTGAACCATAGCTGTGTGCTTTTGAGTTTAGCTTTTATTTTTTTGCTGACAGCACTTACAGCCAATGAACACAGGCCAAGGGTTTAAAGACACACCACCTAGAGGTATAGCTACCGGTGCACCTACGCCTGTTGCTAAGAGACCTACACTTGTTCCTGCTGTTAAAGCACTAACCGCCGATGCTCCAGTATTAACATATGTAACAGCATTAAAGACAGCAGAATACCTTCGTTTGGTTTTTACTGTATTTTGAAAGGTCCTGCTCTAGTTGGGTTTGCATTTGTGTTATGTTTTGTTAATCTGAAAGTTTTTATGTCTACAGCAACAGAGTTGCCTACTATCCTTCTTTGGCACTTTTGGATAAGTCGTAACAGACATGCTTTTTTAAAATAAAAATAATTTAGTATTGGATACATTTTAATCTGTTATCTTGAATATCAGCTGCGCATCACATATTAAAAACAAATGTACATTAAGTGGTTTATCACTCTCTTTTTTCTTTATCAATTTGAATGTTATTACGTCTTTAACTGTTCTCCCACTCCCATGCAACTGATTATCTTCTGTTGACCTAGGTCAATCCATAAACCGTATTTCGTTGTTAAATATTCATCAAGTCTAACACTGTGAAGGTGTAGATCTTTAGACACAAGGTCTACTGTTGGATTTCTACACCTCCCGCCTCCAAACAATTTTCTTATTTCATCAAAATGATGATAAGGTTTAAGCCCGCTACCGTAAGACTTGGTTAGGACTACCCTCAATTGAACATTGTACTTTCGTTATTTTAGGATTGATAAACTTTTCACTTTGTCTTTTGAATGGTTCTTCATCTTCACACAGCAATAAAATACCTTTAAGGGATCTTGCTGTGGCACTAAAACTAAAGTTCCATATTGTGTGTCTGCCCTGCTTTAGGATATTTAGTATGATGAATCACTCTTTTCGTAATATATTGGCTAATTTGACTGATATTGTTGCTCAATCAGCCTTGCTAAGTTAGGGTTGCTAACAATGTCAAACTCTAACGAGATGTCGAAAATTGCTGTACTTTGCGTTAGAGTCTGTAGATTTAATGACACGTTTGTATTTCATTAAAAAATTAGTTCATATGACAACTGTCTTTTAATGCTCCTTGAAAGTATGGCGCATGCGCTTTAACAACTCAAAATCTAAGGGTATAGAAAAGCGATTTCCATAAGCAAAACTTACAGCTTCATACTTGTTGCCGGCTTTAGCGTCCTTTTGGCGTCTATTCTGTGTTTTAGTGCTTCGTTATTTTCGATTCCTTGAAACGCAAGATCGCCCTTCATTATCGTTAGCCATAGATCAAATAGATTAGAAATATGTCTGCATTGTGTAAAGAAAATATTTCTTGCCCCTCAAGTTTTATAGAAATTTTCTTAACGATTGCCCGTCCCAGATTCTGGACACTGTCCTGTTTTCGTCTGTTGCTGAATCAAAATTTCTATTTTGAAAGTAAGCCGTGCAGATCCCGGCACAATCACTTCATCTGCTCCTAGGTCTGGAAATTTAACAGTAAGAATTACTGAATCAATAGTAGATGGATTATTTGGAACAATAATATTCTGTTTATTTCCCTTCACGCCAAAGGGCTCTTTCAGTCTTCTATGGGTCAATAATCGAGCCATATGCTTGTGACATTTTTTTATAAAACAAAAAAAAAAGTTAATTAATTTAAAAACATGGCAGGCATTGAAGATTAGATGTTTTTGATCCTGTAACGACAGAGATGAAATGACACCTTTAGAAACATCCATTACAATCATTGCGGCGTGAATTAACAGAAAGTAAGTCAAATCAATTTTACGTAAGTTTAGGCCAAGAACCACCTGATTTTATAGACCCTAATGATTTTGAAACAAAAGATGGCCATTTGATTTTTAAAAACGAGCAAGGACAACCTGTACAGCTTACAACTAACCAACTCATCAAAGTTTTTAAAAAAGAGTACAATTAGACAAAGGCTCAGTGTGAGCGAACAAAATCGCCTTGGCATTTTCTAAACCGCGAAGATTAGACAGTGAGGCAGTTGCTAAACTTCAAAACACACTACAAAACTCCCAACAGATAACCAAAAAACAAAACATACCCCTTAAAGATTTAAGCCCAACAGCAGACGAAATAATAGAAACCAGTTTTTCAGAAGAAACAGCATTAAAAACTATGCACGATCCGCCGCTACCTATGAGAGAAATAACAGCCCTTGATCATGCTTTAAGAAGCATCAGAGGCGAATTAACAAACAATTAGACAAAACTGGGTGAACTAGATGAGCAAATAAAAAGAGAAAAAGAAAAACTAGTTTGAGGCTGATGACCACAACTTAGGACCTGGTGTTAAAGAAAGAATAACACAAAGACTAAAAAGATCTTGAACAAGAGAGATCAGCAAGACTAGAAGTGTTGTCTAATAACCGAGAACCATTACGAACTCAAGTGAGCAGAATAAGAGAAACTATCCAAAGAATTTTATATGAAGACACAACGTTAGCAGAACGAATAAAAACACTGTTTAGAGAGCAAGGTGTCACATTAGCAAGTGTTATAACAGCCTTAGGATTTGCAATAAGTACACGGGTTTGTTGGCTATTACAGCGGCGGTGGTGGGGGGGTAGTGCCTCCGCCACCATCTCCTCCACCTGATAAATCATGGGTAAAAAAACAACTTGATCATCTTGCAAGTTTTATTAAAAAAATTAGCCAGTAAGGCAACAGATTCTTTGCCTGGTATAATAGGAGGGATCGTTAGCTGGCTTTTGTCTGCCGCAAGTAAAGTAGTTGGCTTTATGGCTGAGCACTTATGGGCATTAGTTGTCTTAATAGTTTGGGTTACTTTATAGTAAGATAAAGACCAAGTAATCCTAGGGCAGTTAATCCAATAACAAGTGCTGTCTTTTCATATTCATGGGGGTCGCTTTTATTCACCATGGGGATTGGTTGGGGGTGGGGTTTTGAGGGGAGTATTGGATGGGGTTTTGGGGCCTTGGGGATTGGTGGGGATTCTTTTTTTATTGCTATTGCTGGCTTAGAATTTATGTCGTTTTTTCCGACCTTTCCCTTCTTTACCAGCCACAAGGATTTCATTATTATAGTTTATTATTGTTCCTATCTGGAGTCTGAGGTCAGAAGGCAGCATGTATAAACCAGTGCCAACAGCAAAGTCTACTTTCGATCTTGCGTATTGCAAAACATTTTGGTACCTTTTAATACTTGAAGGCAAATAAAATTGCAGAATTAATAGAATCCTCTAAATTTGCTAAATACTTTTTTTTGGGCGTCAAAGCCAGTAGAAGGATCAATTATGTTTGATCTCGTTTGTGCTTGCGAACCTAGCAAACACCAAACAAAGTACGAATAGAGTCGTTTATTCGTTCTATTCCTGCTTTTGTTAGGCCCTTAGAAGTATCCAAAATAAATGTTGTCCATGCTGTTTTATGCTCTTGCTCTATGGACCCGAGGTGAACAGTTGTGCCTGAAGAGAAAGATGTGTAAGGAGGATTCCAATCATAGTTATACTTTCTATGCACGCCCCAATAATAAAGAGTGCCTAAACCATGATTAAGATCCAACTTTTGTCTAAAGTCTGTCTTTGGTCAATATCAAATTCGTTACAGATCCTTTCAAAAGCCTTGTAATCTATTCTGTTGCTGAATGGATTAAACGTTTTTGTCATTTGGTAATGGCGCTTGCAGTTCAGATAAAATACGTCTGAAGGTGAAATAAAAATGAAATCTATACACTGACCTCACCAAAGGTATCAGGATGATTTAAATGATCAGCATACGACACTCCACACCCATTGATGCGCAAAACACAGCAAAGTTTAACTGGTTCTGATAAAACTGCATCGGATGACTGAACCACACTTTCGGGATGTAGTTCTTTTTAATAGGGGGGTTAAGATATCTGTTTTAATGGAGTACTAACCTTTACTTGAAAGGCGTCAGACTGAGTCACAGAAATGTCAAGGTGTCAGTTGTTATATTTTTAAGATTGTAGTGCGGCCCAACAGAATATTTTGCATTAGTATATTTGAATGCACTCATTTTTAAATTGTTTTAAAAATGTTTTGTAACAATAACAACTCAAGACAGTCCTTCGTTTTTAGAGTATGCTATTGATAATAACTGCGGAACCCAAAGGTCGCACTACCATGAAATTTTTTACAAAGTCGTATGGTTTAATATAAGTCAATCCAGAAGAATAATTTAATTCAAAAACTTGACAGAAGAGGAGACGTAATTAGCCAGTTAACCATACCTGATGGTTATTACGGGTTTTGCTCACTAAAAGAAGCAATGAGTAACTTCAACATTACTCACAAACTTAACAATGCAAATCTGAAAACAATGTTGACATTCAAACCTGAAAAAGAAGTAGTCAATTACTTTTTTGATGTAGAGCTAGCTAAAATGTAGGCTTTAAAACCAATCAAGCCTATCATAGATTTATAGTTACACCAGACGAAACTACTTTTGAGGAGAATATCCGCTCGATCTTGCATTACATTCATTACTCTATGTTCATTTGGACGAGCTGAGCACTGATGAAAACTTATATGATGGAAGGCCCTCAAATGTTTTAAGAGCTCTTCCATCAGGGAAAGCTGCATATTGCGATTATGAAATTATACAATTCCCTAATTTACAGTTTTAAAAGATTAGCTTTGGGAGGGTCGGATCGTTTAATATAAAAATCAAAGACCAAACAGGGAAAGTCGTGAAATGTAATAACCTGCACATTGTTTTAGAAATAAAATAATACGTTGTTTTAAAAAATGTCTCGTGGGCCAGAAGAATCAGGAGTTACATTAGCGCCTGAGAGGTGTGTAACTTTAGAATTAAAAGACCTGCAGACGTTGAGGACTTTGAACAAAACGGTGAGATAGGCACTTTGTATGGTTTTGAGTACACTAAAGATGGTTATTATAAACGCAAAGAGGTTGACGACAACAAAAGGTTTCCTAAACTAGAACAACTACGCAATCTAGAAGCAAATAATGCGGGGCAGTATGAATATAAAATAGTTCGAAAAACTGACAACAAATGGCACTTAGAACCATATTTAGAATGGGACATAAAATTTGAATTCTTAAGCCCATTTACATTTTTTGACCGTCAAAAAAGTTTCAGAAAAGCATTGAAACTCTGGCCCTTTACATGTAAGTCTTATGCCAGAGGACAACAGTCGGAAAGAGATCGAAATAAAGCCGTTTGGGGACAAACAGTACATCCTCCACAGAAGAGAATCAGTTTATAAAGAAAGCTTCTACAAAATTACAGTTCATTCCTCGCACAAAATTAGGAGGCACGTTCACAATAATATTTAAAATTTCTGTCTTAAAAGATGAGGCGAGAAATGGAGCTCTGGGCGTCAGTGACAATCTTATGAAAGGAAATTCTTATTAGCTGGCAAAACTTAGACGTTGACAAACTTAAAGTTACTGTCGTCGTTCTTTACAATGGCGAGGATATTAAGGTCATAACAACAAGCAACAAAATTGATATTAGTCTAAATAGAAACGATCTACAGAACTGAACTGGATTAATCTTACACATTTGGGCCTTATAGGTTTTTTATTATACTGAACAAGTTTTGACAGAGAGTATGATAAAAACAATAACTGGATTAGATTAAATTATGTTTTAAAACTATGGAGCAGACGACCTTGGTGTCAATGCCGATGTTAAACTTTATGACAAAAACCCCTCATTGTTCATTGATTTGTGGACAGACTGGTTGTGGAAAAACAATATTTGTCCTCGACCTATTACAAACAGTTTATCGTTATAATTTTGATCATATAGTAATTTTCTGTCCAACACTCAAATGGAACAAAGCATATCACGACAGAAGGTTTATATGGATAGATGATAAAATCTATTTAGTTGATCCTAGCAATAAACTTAGCGAGTGTTTAGAACACTTTTATAAATTGTTTTGAGGGAACGCAGACACTATTTATTATAGATGACTGTTCAGCAGAAAGAGTACATAGTTAAAAAGAGAAACACTTTGTCAAAACTAGCTTTCAGTGGAAGACATGCTGGGATAAGTGTGTGGATTCTATGTCAAAAATATAACTCAGTTTTAAAAGACTTTAGAGAACAATTAAAGACAGTGGTTTTATTCCACATGAAAGACAGAGACGCATTTGATGAATGTATGCGTGAAAATGATGTTATTGAAGACGATCAAGAAAAACGAAGGATTAAGCAAAAACTTAAGTCTCAAAAGTTTTCTAAATTAGTGTTAAAAACAGATAATCCTACACATTATGTATGTTTTGTAAAGTGTTTACTATTAGAGAACTATAAAATAGGCATTCTGGGTAAGCCGGCGGAGCAACAGCGAAACCGCTTCAGCCGGTTGGAGCTGGCGGAGGTGGGTGAGCCAGAATGCCTATTTTATAGTTCTCTAAAAATACTCTGTGGAAACGGACCAATAATGTCTATACATTTTCAGTTGTATTTATCATAGACATGGAGTCAATCAACAACATTTCGATCGGGAAGTCTGAATTTCGTAGAGTGACAATTAGCGCAAAACTCCGACAATGACACAAAGTGGAACGAAGAAGACGACTGTTCCAGACAGGTCGGCATTGTCAGTCATGTCGTAGAGTCGCAAATTTGTGCGGAAAAGATCGTAGGCACGCGATGCACGAAATGAGAGCTTACGGACTTGACTTGGAACTTACATTTTTGATTCGACAGTTTTTCTCACAAACTTTTGGGAAATCAAGAAATAGTCCAGGTTTGGGTGGCGGAAGATGAAAAATGGCGCCGAAATTGATGGTGCAAGATACCAGTTTAGGGAAAATATGGATTGTCAGTCCAGAAAGGTGGCATCCCAGGCGTGGCGGGCTGTGTAGAACACGCCACAATGATCTGGGACGCAATCCAAAAAGCAAAAACAGAAAAGAGAGACCTGGACGTAGTGTGGCTTGATCTGCAAACGCATATGGATCTGTGCCCCATGAGATGATACAGTTGGCTCTTGAGATGTACCATGTGCCAAAGAACATCCGCGACATGCTCAAGAAGTACTTCAATGGCTTCTCAATGCGGTTCTCTACCAAGGAGTACACAACAGACTGGATCAACTTGGAAGTGGGTATTGCAATGGGCTGTGCAATTTCCCCAATACTGTTTGTGCTGGCAATGGAACTCATCTTGAAAGCAGCAACAAACAACGCGAGACAAACAGACCTTGGCGATGGATACAAGATGCCTCCTCTCAAGGCCTTCATGGATGACACTACAGTGATTTCATCCAGAGAAGACGAGACACGTCATGTGCTGCAGAGGCTGGACGACATAGTTGCCTCATCCAGAATGAAGTTCAAGCCAAAGAAATCACGGAGTCTCTCACTGAGGAAAGGAAAAGTGGCCGGATCTGTGGTCTTCAGTGTTGCCAACCAGGCCATTCCAACAGTCACAGAAGAACCAGTCAAGAGCCTTGGAAGATGGTATGATGATACGCTGAAAGACACACAAAGAGCAAAAGAAACCAAGCAGATGGCGGAGGAAGGCTTGGAGACCATTGACCAGTGTGGGCTCCCTGGCAAATACAAGGTCTGGTGTCTGCAGTTCATGCTGATACCAAAGCTGCTATGGCCTCTGATGATATACGACATCTGCACCAGCATAGTGGAGGCAATGGAAGCCAAAATCAACAAGTTCACAAGGAAATGGCTTGGTGTCCCACCCTGTCTGACTGACATAGCGCTGTACTGTCGCCAAGCAAAGCTGAAACTACCCCTGAAATCCATCCTGGAGGAATACAAGCAGGGAAGATCAGACTTCAAAGCATGCTGGAGGACTCAGGAGACAAGGTGGTAGAAGCAATTAAGCCCCAGCTGAAGACAGGCAGAAAATGGAAAGTTCAAGAGGCGATGGATTCTGCAAAAGAAAGTCTCAAGATCAGAGAAATAACAGGACACACACAGACCAACAGACAGGGACTGGGGGTGACCAAAACTGAATGGTGGTCAAAGGCCAAAGGAAAAGCCAGAAGAGGGCATGATGATTCAGGAGATGAGAAAAGAAGAAGACCCCAAAAAAAAATCCAAAAAGCATTCCAAAAAAAGGGGCCCGCAAGGGCAATGGGCAACGTGGGGGGAAAGCACTCCAAAAAAAGCTCACTTGGAATGACATTTGGGCCCCTGGCCCCCCTCAGGGCAGCTTTATTTCCCGATTGCATATTACCTTTGCCCTCAAATGCAAACCTGGTGAAATGGGGGAAAACGACGATCCGCATGCCCCCCCTTTCCCTGAAAAAAAAAAACAGGGGAGCAGTCCTTTAAGGGCCCTGTAAAGTAGCCCTGGTCAAGGAAGGGTTTCAACATTGGAGGGGCCCAAACCCAAATGCTCAAAGAAATTGTAAAGTAGTTTTGGGCTAGTACCAACACCAACAAAAGGGGAAAAACAAAGGGCTCCAAAAGCAACCCCCAACATTCTTTACGGCAACAGCAAATCATGGGGCCAATAACCCAACCCGTGCCACTCGAAACATGCAGGCAGAAATCTGATGGAGGGGCGATTACTGGGGGGCACTGCAGACC
>JAMYXO010002169.1:0-2500 GCA_033310375.1 Conus canariensis
GCCTGGTCACAACGAGGTGATGGTCTGAAGCCACGTCTGCTCCTGTCTTTGCCCTAACATCCTCCATGGATCTTCTGAATTTCTTGTTGATGCAGATGTGGTCAATCTGGTTTTCTGTTGTGTGGTCTGGTGAAACCCAGGTGGCCTTGTGGATGTTCTTGTGGGGAAAACGCTGCCACCGATGACAAAGTTGTAGAGTGCACACAGGTCTGCCAGTCGTTCACTATTCTCGTTCATGTCCCCCAGTCCATGGCTTCCCATAATGGCCTCGTACCCAGTGTCGTCTTCTCCAATCTTGGCGTTAAAGTCCCCCATCAGGATGGTGATATCTCTCTCTGGGTACTTTTCTATGATGGACTGCAGTCTATTGTAGAACTGGTCCTTGTCAGTTTCCTCACTGTCATTTGTAGGAGCATAGCACTGTATTACATTCATGTTGATCTTCTTCTTCTTGGTTCTGAGGGATGCCGTGATGAATCTTGGGCCATGAGCTTCCCACCCAATAAGCGCCCTCTGAGCTGTTTCAGATAACATCAGTGCGACTCCTTGAGTATGGGGGGCATTGTCCTCTTCATGTCCTGAGTACAGCAGCATCTCTCACAAAGTCAATCGTTTCTGTCTGGACTGTATCCAACGGGTCTCACTGACTCCAAGCAGGGTTAGGTTTTAGTTCTTCATCTCTGCCGCTATTTGGAATGTCTTTCCTGTCTCATACATGGTCCTGACGTTCCATGATCCAATGTTGGCTGCCCTGGTTGAAAGAAAGGCGGTCGGCCTTGTGGCTTCCTGAGATTTCAGGCTTTCACCACATGGCGTCATGCATCTTCTTGTCGAAGACCCGTCCCTTCCCAGGGCTGAGGTGTCGATTTGATTCTTGGTTGGCGTTTCTGTAGCTGTGTTTTGTTTTACGGGTAGGGTAGCTGGCCCCACGCCCAACCCTCCTCCTTTATCCGGGCGTGGTACCGGCATGATTCCCAAAACGGGTCTCCTGGCGGAGTCCTTCTCAGACATGGTAACTTGGAATTTTATCACATGACAATGTAACGCTGAGATTTTATCACCTGTAACACTATCATCCAAAACAATGCAACCTTGCCATTGCACCGTCTGTGACACTGTAAAGACCATCTGTGACACTGAATTAATGAAATATTAGCACGAGAGAAATTGTAGAAATGAAATACGATCACATGAGACATTGTTAATAATCCACATGAATAGTCGTTTCAAGTATGTTTTGATATTGTTCTCTTTTTTTTTATAGTTCTTAACATTTCAAGATCGGGAAGACAGCCCCAAGGCTACTCACACGTCCAAAGAAGCGGAGTTTTCACCACTAAACCACAGCTGGTATCAGATAAAGATGGGCACGGTGCACATCTTATTCTTGTCATTCACTTGTCACGTAGACAACAGACAGCTACTCCACACTGGGCCCTGATTGAATCCCGTTGGCCCACAGAGGAAGATGCACAGCGATAACCCTGGCGGAAAAGAAAGGAAAGGGAAGAAGAAAAGGGAGATAATACAATAAGTTCAATTCTAGCCAAGTTAAAAGGAAACAAAAGAGGACAGCCCATTTGTGAATGAATGCGCGCTGCCTGAGTCATTGGACAGAGTAGCAGAGGGGCAAGACGGGTCAGTTGGTGCAGTTTCCTTTGTGTATCTTCAGACTGACAGATTGTTAAGGTTTGTTTGGATTTGTTTTGCATCACATCCATAGAACACGTCAACACTTTTCACGCGCGTGAGCGTGCGCGTGCACACGCACGTACGCGCGCGCGCAACCACCCACACACACACACACACACACACACACACACACATTCATCGACATAATTTCATAAAATCTTGCGCGCGCGCCCACACACACACGCGCGCACGCGCGCATGCACACATTCGCGCATATATACATAAATGCACACGGATACCCCACGCACACAAACACGCACGCACGCGCGCACGCATGCACGCGCGCGAGCTTGTATGCACTCACACACACCCATGCACACGCGCGCGCGCGCGCTCTCTCTCCACCACACACACACACACACACACACACACACACACCACACACACACACACACTGGCTTCATTGTGGGCCATAGTATTAGACTGTCGAGCAATTTGTTACACGAGAGAGAGAGAAGAGAGAGAGAGAGAGAGAGAGAGAGAGAGAGAGAGAGAGAGAGTCCAGATAGACAGAATAAAGAATATGTATAAATGCTTGTATGTGTGCCTGCTATCTGTACTCTCTGTCGCTCCAGATCAGACAAACGCGTTCATTCACTGGTAAAGGAAACTAAGGCTGAAAACTTGTTAAGCCACACCCTTTTATTTAATAAAAGAAATAAACGTCTTTCCTTTGCTGTTATGGCCTGGGTACGGACAGAGGAGGGGAAAGAAGATTAACATCACCACCCTGGCGAAGACACCGTTTTTGGTTCCTGCTGCACTTCACTCCAGGCAGCTCTTGAAGTCATTACTTTTGGGCGTTCCT